>JAYMFU010038147.1:0-19034 GCA_036784835.1 Phaeophila floridearum
CCCCGCCGGCCTCGCCCGGCGGGCAGCCCGGCGCGCGGTCCCCCCCGACCCGCCCCCCCGCGCGACCACCCCACCTGCACACAATAAACGCGGTCACCACTCGATTTCCCCCTTCTTCGAGGTGTCGATCCCTTTCCCGTCGCCACCCTGAAGCAAGACCTGTTCGATCTGCTCGTAGAGGAACTCTCGCGACTTGGGCTCCCGGGGATCGAGGCCGTAGTGGTTGATCAACAGCGTCTGGTGCTGCAACCAGTCCTTCCAGCAGTCGGCGCAGATCTGGGCTTCGATTCGTGCGCCGAGTTCGGACCGGAACGGAGGCTTGGTCAGGCGCGGAGCTGCGTCGCCACAGCGCCGGCACTCTATGGTTTGGTCGGTCATGTCGCTCTCTTCGGCTCCTCGGACAGGGCGTCGGACTACCCATCGTACACGCGCGAGATCCCTGTTCGGGTCCCCGGGCATGCCCTTTGCTGAGGATCGCACTTGGTCCCCTTCGGGGCCTGTGATTAATTTCCTTGGCTGTAGGCAGACAGGCTTTCCAAGGCAGGAACGATGGCGCTGACGAAGAAGCAACTGGCCCACCTGGAGAAGCGACTCCTGGACGAGCGAGCACGAGCCCTCAAGGCTCTGGGTCTCTTCGACAAATTGACGCAGGCGGATCGGGACTCGAGCGACTCCGATCTGTCGGCATATACCGATCACATGGCTGACCAGGGTACGGAAGCCCAGGAGCGCGAAAAGGCAGCCGCCTTCGCCACGAAGGAGGGGCGGTACCTGTACCGGCTGGAGGAAGCGCTGCGCCGCATGTACGCGGACCCGAAGAACTTCGGGACGTGCCACACCTGTGGGGCGGAAGTAGGGTTCGAACGATTGGACGCACTACCCCACGCCCGGTACTGCATCGACTGCAAGCGGAAGGAGGAGTCGGCGGCCTGAAGCCGACCTCAGCCGCGAGCCACCTCCGCCAGTAGTCGATCGCCGAGCGCCTCGGCCTTCCACTGGCGCATGCCCTCGACGTTGAGCAGTTCTTCACGCGTCCTCGGTTCCTCTCGAGCGATCTCCGTCAGGACCGCGTTGGCGAGCAGCGTCCCGCGTGGAAGTTCAAGCTCGTCGGCCACCCGGTTGCGGATGTCCTTGAGTCTGCGAAAGCGGGCCTCGACCTCTGGCGGTGGGCGTCCCGGGCCGCGGCCGTCGTCTTTCGGATAGGGCACGAGATCGTCATCGGAGAGCTCGCTCACGGCGTGTAGGCGCCGAATGAGTTCCTTGCCCTCGCCTCTGGCCAGGCCCTTGGGGAAGCCGCGGATCTCGAGCAGATCCTCGACGCGGCGCGGCTGCCGGGCGACGGCTTCGACCAATGGCGGTTCGCCGATCACACGAAAGGGAGCCCGGTCCTTGCTGCGCGCGATCTCGTCTCTCCAATCAAGCGCCGCTCGAAGAGCCGTCACCTGACGAGGTGACAGGTCACGGGCGCCTTTCACCCGACTTACCGGGTCCACGGGATCGTCGTCCGGCACACCGTCGGCCACCGCCTCCAACGCACGGCATTCCTCCTCGGCCCAGGCTCTTCGCCCGAGCTTGTCGAGGTCGGCCAGCAGGAGGCCGGCAAGGCGCTCCAGGTGGCGCGTGTCTTCGGCCGCGTATTCGAGCATGGATTCGGAGAGCGGCCGTTGGGCCCAATCCGCACGCTGGTACTTCTTCGACAACCGCACGTCCAGCCGCGACTCGAGGAGCGATTGGAGGCCGAGCCCTTCCTCACCGATGAGTGCCGCGTAGATCTGCGTGTCGGAGAGCCCGCGTAGCTTGATGCCCAGATCACGACTCAGCAGCCGAAGATCGAAGTCCGCCCCGTGCATGAGCACCTCGACGGAAGGGTCTTCGAGGGGCTCTCGAAGGATATCCCGAGGATCGAAGCCCAGAGGGTCGAGAATGTAGGTCCGGGGCCCCACCGTCAGCTGGATGAGGCAAAGGCGGTCACTATAGCGATGGAAGCCCGCTGCCTCGCAGTCGAGGGCGATGCGCTCGGCTCCTGCCAGATCGTCGATGAGATCGTCGGCGAAGTCTCGGGATTCGATGTAGATGTGACTCATTGCGTATACGGTGTGGGGGGCTTCGGGCGGCGCCAGGCGGCCGCGCAAATCAATCTACAAGGCGGAACCTCCGCCACCCCGTGGCCTCCGGGGTGGTCGGACCGGCGCCGCCGTATCCGCCTGTGGCGAGGAGTTGCCCGCCCCTGCGCGCGCCGCGACAATTCCGTCTCGGATCCCCAACTCCAGCGCCCAGTCCCGCATGCTTCGAACCAAGGTCGTCTGCACCCTGGGACCTGCCAGCTCCAGCGCGGAGATGGTCGCCAGCATGGTGCGCGGCGGCATGAACCTCGCTCGCGTGAACATGTCCCATGGGTCCCGCGACGAGCATCGAGCGGCCATCGCCGCCGTCCGTGCTGCTGCCGAAGAGGTGAGCCATCCGGTGGCCGTCCTGGTGGACCTGGCGGGCCCCAAGATCCGCGTTGGAGACCTGGACGAGCCCATGGAGTTGGTGTCCGGGAGTGTGGTGGTCATGGCGCCGGAGGGCGAGGCGCGTGAGGGCGAGATCCCCACGACCTACGCTACTCTCGCCGAAGAAATCCGCCCCGACGACGGTGTCCTCCTGGACGACGGGCATCTCGAGCTTCGGTGCATCGGCACCGACGGGGTGAAGACGCGCTTCGAGGTGGTTCGGGGAGGCACCCTCCAGAGCCGCAAGGGCATCAACCTCCCCACGGTGAACGTCAAGGCGCCTTCGTTGACGGAGAAGGACCTGGACGATCTGGAGTTCGCCCTCGAGGAGGGTGTCGAGTACGTGGGACTGTCTTTCGTCCGTAGCGCCAGTGACGTGGTGGACCTGCAGCGCCGCGTCGGAAAGCGTGCTTTGGTGGTGGCGAAGATCGAGAAGGTGCAAGCGCTCAGGGCTATCGAAGAGATCCTCACCGAGACCGACGCCGTCATGGTGGCCCGCGGGGATCTGGGCGTGGAGCTTCCTTTCGAGCGGGTCCCGTTGGCGCAGAAGCGCATCATCCAGTTGGCCAACTACTACGGCCGTCCTGTCATCACCGCGACGCAGATGCTCGAGTCGATGATCGACAATGCCCGACCCACACGGGCGGAGGCCTCGGACGTGGCGAACGCCATCCTCGACGGTTCCGACGCCGTCATGCTCTCCGGAGAGACGGCCGTGGGGCAGTACCCACTCCGTGCGCTGGAGGCGATTACACGAATCGGGACCGAGATCGAGCGCAGCGGATTCCTCGAGCGCGGGCCACGCTACCTCACCCGGCCGGGGCTCCGGACTCGGGGTGGTGCTTCCCGGCGCGAGCACGCCATCGCCGCAGCCACTGTGGACTCCGCGCGCCAGGTCGGTGCCCCGGCTATCGTGGTGATCACCCGCTCCGGGTTCTCCGCTCGCCTCGTGTCTTCGTACCGTCCCCCGGTGCCCGTCTTCGCGGTCACCACCGAGCTCGACACCTATCGGCAGCTGGCCGCAGTCTGGGGCGTTCGGCCGGTTCTGGCCGATGAGGTCGAGGTGACATACGCGAAGCTCTCCGAGTGCGGAAAACGGGCTGTCGTCGAATCAGGCACGGGAGAGTCCGGTGCCACCGTGGCGATCACCGCGGGCTTCCCGTTCCACGAGTCGGGATCGACGAACAACATGCGCCTCGACCGGCTGTAGGCCGTGACCCCCGGGCGATGAAGCTGACCTTCCTCGGGACGGGGACCTCCTTCGGCGTCCCGGTGGTGGGGTGTGACTGCGCGACCTGCACGTCGGATGACCCCCGGGATCGACGGACGCGCCACGGAGCGGTGGTGGAAACCGACGAGGGTCGTCTCCTCGTGGACACCCCGCCGGAGCTTCGCCTGCAACTGCTGAGGGCCGGCATCGGGTGGGTGGACGCGGTCTGGTTCACGCATGTTCACGCCGATCACATACACGGGATCGATGACCTGCGGATCTTCACGGTACGCGGTCGAGGGAGTATTCCCGCGTACGTAGCGCACGAGTACCGGCCGATCATCCAGCGCCATTTCGAGTACATCTTCGACGACTCCATCGAGCCGCCGGCGGGAAGCTCCAAGCCCAAAATCGGCCTGTACGGATTCGGGGCCGACGATGAGGTGGCGGTGGTGGGCCGTACCTTCCGACCGGTCAAGGTCCCCCATGGCAGGGTCAACGTGTATGGCTTCCGTGTCGGAGCCCTCGGGTACATCACGGATGCCAAGTCGCTTCCCACCGAGGCGTTGGAGCGGCTGCGGGGCGTGGAGGTTCTGGTCCTCAACGCACTCTGGTTCGAGAAGCCCCACGGCTCGCATTTCAACATCGAAGAGGCAGTGGAGGCCGCCCGGTCCGTCGGAGCCCGGGCGACGTATTTGACACATCTCACCCACCGGGTGTCGCACAGCGAGCTGCTCGAGCGTCTCCCGGAGGGTGTCTACCCAGCGTACGACGGACTTGTCGTCGAGGTGGCTTGATGGAACGCATTCGATTCGACTTCGGAAATCTGCTTGCTTCACGCCTGGACGGTGGCGTCGATGAAGCACGACTCCAGGAGGACTTCGCCACGCGGTTCCGGAACGCCCACGCCGAAGTGGAAGAGGTCAGGGGCACCGGCGTCCTCGGCTTTTACGACCTTCCGTACAGCGCCGAGACCGTGGAACGGGTGGTCGAGCTCGCCGACGGATTCGGCCAGTGGTTCCAGGACGTGGTGGTTCTGGGCATCGGTGGATCGGGTCTCGGGGCGGTCTCCTTGAAGGAGGCTCTCCTGGGTCCGGGGTGGAACGATCGCTCCGAGGAGAGCCGGGACCACTTCCCCCGGCTCCACGTCGTCGACAACCCCGATCCCGTAACCCTCGCCGCGCTCCTGGACCGGCTGGAGCCGGCGCAGACGATGTTCAACGTCGTCTCCAAGTCCGGGGCGACGGCGGAGACCATGGCCCAGTACCTCGTCGCTCGCGGATGGATCGAGGCGGCGGTGGGCGCCGACAAGGCGCGTGGGCACTTCCTCTTCACCACCGACCCTTCGTCGGGAGTCCTTCGTCAGATCGGCGACGCCGAGGACATTCCAATGCTCCCGGTCCCGGAGAACGTCGGTGGACGCTTCTCGGTCCTCTCGCCGGTGGGTTTGCTCCCGGCGGCGGTGTGTGGTGTCGACCCCAAGGAGCTCCTCGCCGGAGCAGCCGACATGCTGGAGCGATGCTCCACCGACGAGCTCGGTCGCAACCCGGCCGGGGTGCTGGCCACGCTTCTGCATCACGCCGACACGGAGATGGGGCAGGGCATCCACGTCCTCATGCCGTACTCGGATCGGCTTCGACCTCTCGCGCTGTGGTTCCAGCAGCTCTGGGCCGAGAGCCTGGGGAAGGCGGTCACGCGCTCAGGCGACACCGCGGAGACCGGCCCCACGCCCTTGGCGTCCATCGGAGCGACCGACCAGCACTCGCTGATGCAGCTCTTCATGGAAGGGCCCAGGGACAAGGTGGTGGTCTTCGTCGCGGTGGACGACGCGGGTATCAGCATGGAGATCCCCGACCGCCATCCCGGCATCGCTGCCATCTCCTATCTCTGCGGACACACCCTGGAGGAACTCCTCGATGCCGAGCGGGCCGCCAGCGCGGAAGCACTGCGCCTCCGGGGTAGGCCCAACGCGACCATCCACCTTCCCCGGGTGGACGCCGAATCACTGGGGCAGCTCTTCATGCTCTTCCAGATCGCCACGGTGTACGCCGGCGCCCTTTACGACGTGAACCCTCTCGACCAACCCGGAGTAGAGTTGGGCAAGCGTCTGACGTACGGTCTCATGGGCCGCGAAGGGGTCGAGCGACCCGAACTCGCCGAGCCAGACCCGCGCTGGGTGCTGTGAGTAGCCCAGGGGCGCGGGCCGTTCCGGGCCCGCCGTGCTGCTCGTCGGTGGACCGGTTATCTTTGAGGTGCGGAACCCGTGCTTCGGACCTTCTTCACGGGAGAGACAGATGAGAGACCACGACGACGTCCCATACATCGTCATTGAAAGAGACCGCTCCGGCGGGGTCGGATCGTTCATTCTCGGCGCCCTGGTGGGCGCGGGTGTGGCGCTCCTCCTGGCACCGAAGAGCGGTGAAGAGACACAGGAAGAGCTCAAAGAGCAGGCTCGAAAGCTGCGAATCGCGGCCGAGGAGCGGGTGCGTGAGGCTCAGCGGCAGCTCGAAGAGCGCCTCGATGAGGCCCGAGAGGGCGTCCAGAGTCGCTATGATGAGGTCCGCGACGCGGTGAGCGCCGGCCGGGAGGCCGCCGTCGAGGCGAGGACCGATCTCGAGGACAAGCTCCAGCGGTCCAAGGCCGCCTATCGGGCGGGTGTCTCTGCAGCCCGAGAGACGGTGGCCGCCGGGGCGGAAGAGCCGGAAGACTGACGCCGAGGCCCCATCACCACCGGCTGGAGCACCGACTTCCGGAGTTCACCCGCCGGCTGGTGGAGAAGTGCGATGACGACGAGGTCTTTTTCCTCGCCGGCGCCATCGCCTTCAACCTCATCCTGGCGATCTTCCCCTTGGTTCTTCTGGGGATCGGCATCGCCGGCTTCGTGTTGCCGAGCTTCGGTGATCCCACGCGGTTCGTCGTAGGACTTCTCACCGACAATCTCCCGCAGGGGGCCGAAGGAGAGATCACTCTCCTCGTGGAGTCCCTGGTCCAGGGGCTGCTGGATGGACGGACCGGCTTCACCATCGCCGGCTCGATCTTCCTTCTGTGGGTGGCCACCCGACTGGCCGCCTCTCTGAGGGTGGGTCTCCGCGAGACCTTCGACATCGGAGCGAAGCGCAATCCCCTCCACGGCAAGCTGTTCGACATCGCCGCGGTGGTCGTGGGGATCGTGCTCCTGACGCTGAACCTGACGGCCACCGTGCTCATCACGACGACCGTCGGATACGGGGTCTCCTTCTTCGGCATCGAAGGGTCCGCTCTCTCGCTGATGGATCAGATCCTGGGCTACAGCATCTCCTTCCTCTCCATCTGGACCCTCCTCTTCCTCCTCTACCGCTACGTCCCGTTTCGCCCGATTCCGTCCCGGACCGCGGTGATCGCGGCCACGTTCGCGGCGGTGGCACACGAGTCCCTGAAGTTCGCCTTTTCCTGGTACGTGACCGACGTCGCGAACTTCCGCACCACACTTGGGAATCTGGCCACCGTGGGGGTCTTCTTTTTCTGGATCTATTACGAATCCCTAGTGTTTATCCTGGGTGGAGAGGTCGCTCAGGTGGCGAACATGAGAAAGGCGAGTCGGGTGGGCGTGGAGACATTCGAAGGGTGAGCGAGGAAGCGCGAAAAGTCGTCGCCCGGAATCGAAAGGCGCGCCACGAATACGAGATCCTCGAGACCGTCGAGGCCGGGATGGCCCTCAAGGGCCCCGAGGTGAAGTCGCTCCGAGACGGGGCCGTGGCTTTTCAGGATGCCTTCGCACGGGTGGACGGAGGTGAGGTATGGCTTCACAGCCTCCACATCAGTCCGTACGAGCAGGCCAACCGCTTCAACGAAGATCCGGTGAGGCCCCGACGCCTCCTCCTTCATCGCAACCAGATTCGCCAACTCGCCGTCCAAACGGAGGAGAAGGGGCTGACTCTCGTTCCGCTGGAGATCTACTTCCGCGGCGGCTACGCGAAGGTCCTGCTGGCCGTGGGGCGGGGTAAGAAGCTCCACGACAAGCGTGATTCCCTCAAACGGAAGCAGCAGGAACGCGAGGCGGAGCGCGCCATGGGGAAGTACTCGTGAGCTGGCCGATCGTCAGGGTATCCGCGCGTGCCCTGGGGCGTTTCGCCGTCGTTGGCTTCGTCCTCGCTCTCGCGGCGGAGACGGTCCCGGCCCAATCGCAACCTCGCCTCGACATCCAACGTGAGGACGGGTCGACGACCCGGGTCTCGGTACTCATCGACCGGGGATACGCCGCTGTCCCCGTCACCGTACTCGAAGATCTGGGATGGCGGGCGGAGATCGACGGCTCCTCGCTGACGCTTTCGGCGGCGGGTGAGATGGCCCTCAGCCTGCGGGTGGGCTCGCCCTTCTTCCGTTGGGACGGGGTCGTCCTGCAGTTCACGGACGTACCCTACCGTGCAGGGTCGGGCGTATTCGTACCTCTTCAGCTCCTCACCGACTTTCTGCCACGACGCCTGCCGGGCCTCTACGACTATGCCGGCGATCGTTCGCTCCTCAGGGCCGGCGACATCGCCTTCATCGGAGAGGACCTGGTTCGCATGGACGGCGCCTCCGATACGGACACCTCGGCCGCGACGGCGGCACAGGACGATGCGCCCATGTCCGTGGAAGAGGTCCGGGCCGCTGGTCCCTCACCCTACGACGGAGTCCGTGTCGTGGTCATCGACCCGGGCCACGGGGGGGTGGATCCCGGTGCTCTCGGGCCGGACGGAATCCGCGAAAAGGCCGTTGCCCTCGAGGTCGGACTCCGTGTCGCAGAACACCTGCGAAACAACCCCGACCTGGAGGTCCACCTCATTCGCGACGACGACACCTTTGTCGACGTGTGGGAACGAGGCCTGATCGCAACCGAGATCAAGGGAGAGCGGCCGGGCATCTTCGTTTCGATTCACGCCAACTCCTTTCCAGCGCGTCGGGAGGCTCGTGGTTTCGAGACCTACTTCCTTTCCGATGCGCGTACCGAGCACGAGCGGCGGGTGTCGGCCATCGAGAACGCGCCCATCACCATGAATCCGCAGAACGTCGACGAGGATGCGGTGGCGGACATCGACTTCATTCTGCGGGATCTCAAGAACTACGAACACGCGCACTGGTCCGAGGATCTGGCGTCCCTTGTCCAGGACGAACTCGACGGCGTGCATCCGGGTCCGAATCGGGGCGTGAAGCAGGGTGTCCTTGCGGTGCTGACCAACGCCCTCATGCCGTCTGTCCTCGTGGAGCTTGGATACCTGTCCAACGCCACCGAGGGTCGACTCATGGGAACGAGTGGCTTCCATCGTGATGCCGCGTCGGCGATCGCCGATGCGGTGGAGCGCTTCTTCGAGCGCTACCCCCCTGGGAGTGGCCTCGGGAGTGACCGGGAGGGGCGTTGAGGCTAGCGCGACTGGCGGCGATGGCTTGCCTGCCCTTCGCCGTGGCATGCGCCTATCACAACGTCATCTACAACGCCCAGCGCCTCTTCGACGTCGGAGAGGAACACCGTCAGGCAGGCCGGGACTCCCTTTCCCGGCTCCAGTTCCACGAGGTCGTCCAGAAGACCGGGGAGGCGTACCGCGCTCGCCCCGAGAGCGACTGGGCGTGCGACGCCCTCGTCCTCCTGGGCCGATCCCAGCTCCGGCTCGGTGACCTCCGGGCGGCCCGGGCAGCGCTCGAACGGGCGGGCCGGACCGAGGGGCCCTGCGAGGCTCGTGTCGACCTGAATGTGTATCTCGCCGCGGTGGCCGTGGAGATGGGCGACACCCCCCGTGCTCTGGAGCGACTCAACGCAGCCCTGGAGGGCGATCTCTCCGATCGAGCGGCGGCGGAGGCCCACTTGCTCCGTGGCGGGATCTTCCTCGGGCAGTCTCTGACCGAACACGGATGGTGGGACCTGGATCGGGCGGCGGATATCTCGCCGGGGCTCCGTACCCCCGCCGGGCTCACCGCTCTTCGCTGGAGTATCGAGCAGGGGGACCGGGGCGCCGGCCGGCGCGCCATGGACCGGCTCTTCTCATACCGTGAGGCCGGAGCTCGTGCCGACTCCGTCGTGACCCTCGCGACGGTGGCCGACCGTGTCTGGGGCCCCGGCGAAGCCGCCAGCCTCCTTACCGGGGTGGAGGGCGCCGTTTGGGATCGGGCGGCACGCGGAGGGGTTGCCCTCCATCGGGCGACGCTCCTCCACGAGGCCGGCGACACGGCGGGGGCTCGCCGGCAGGCCGAGCAGGTGGCGTCGGGCCTCGGCACCACCGCAGCCGACGCTCGACTCTTGTTGGCTCGATGGCGCTTCGCCCGGGCCCTCGACCTTCAACAGTTGGCTCAGGTCAGGGTCGTCCTCCTCCCCGCCGGCGCCGACCCCCGGGTGGCGGCGCTTCTTGCGGACCTCGCCCAGGTGGACGCGTACGCCAACGCCGGACTGGACGATCCTATCGGCCTCTTCGCGGCGGGGGAGGTGGCTCGAGACCGGCTTGGCGCCGTGGCCGTGGCCAGGGGTCTCATGCTCGCGTACGCGGACGGGCCTCACGACGAGCCCTGGAAGGCCAAGGCCCTCCTCGCCGCGTTGGAGCTCACCGAGTCGGTAGGGGACCGGGCGTGGCTCCGCGGGCGTCTGGAGGCCTACCCCGACAACCCTTACGTTCTGGCCGCCCTCGGCGACGCCGCCGCGGGTTTCGAGGATCTGGAATTGGAGCTTGAGATGCGGTTGGAAGAGCTGGCCCGAGAGTGAAGCTCGATACGAGACTGCTGGGTGCGGACTTCCAGAATCCCGTTCTTCTCGCAGCCGGCACGTGCGGCTTCGGCCAGGAGTTGGAGGACGTCATCGACCTCGATTCACTCGGGGGCTTCGTCACCAAGTCCATCACCCTCGAGCCACGCTCGGGAAACCCCGCCCCCCGGGTCACCGAGTTCTCCGGTGGGATGCTCAATTCCATCGGGCTCGCGAATCCGGGCGTGGAAGGGGCGATTCGAGACAAGCTCCCCTGGATCGCACGCAACGTCCGGCGGGCCAGGGTCCTGGTCAGTGTCGCTGGCCACACGGTGGCCGAGTTCCATGAGCTCGTGAGCCGACTGGACGGCTCCGATGGTTTCCTGGGATTCGAACTCAACCTGTCGTGCCCCAACGACGCGCGGCGGGATGGTGCACCGTTCGCCCTGGATCCCGAGGCGGTGGCGGAGATCGTTCAGGGGTGCCGCCAGCGGACGTCACGACCTCTGGTGGCGAAACTCGCTCCCAATGACCCGGACCTCCCCGGCACGGTCCGCCGTGCGGTGGACGCGGGGGCGGACGGCCTCACGCTCACGAACACGCTCCCGGGGATGCTCCTCGACGCCGGGTCCGGAGACCCCGAGCTCGGCGCCGGGGCAGGGGGAATGAGCGGCCCGGCCTTGCGCCCGGCGGGGCTGCGAGCCGTGAGCCAGGCCCGAGCGGTCACCGATCGGCCCATCCTGGGGGCGGGCGGAGTATTCGGTGCGGCGGATGCCGTCGCCTACGCCAGGGCGGGCGCTCAGGTCGTACAGTTGGGCACCGCCACCTTCGCGGCGCCCCGAGCCGCGTCCAACCTCGTGCGCGGCCTCCATCGGTGGGGGCGCCGTCACGGGGTCTCGTCATGGGCGGAGATCGCCTCCAGCCCTCAGGGAGTCCCGACATGAGCCGCGTCATCATTCCCCTCGACGTTCCGTCCACGGAAGAAGCGCTGGACCTCGTCCATCGGCTGGGTGACCGAGCGACCTTCTACAAGGTGGGCCTCGAGTTGTATACCCGCGCTGGGCCCGCCGTCGTCGACGAACTGGTGCGTCGGGACAAGAGGGTGTTCCTCGACCTGAAGCTCCACGACATCCCCACCACCGTGGCGCGGGCGGTCGCGGTGGCGTCGGAACTCGGTGTCGAGCTCCTCACCGTTCATGTCGCCGGGGGCCCCACCATGCTCGAGGCGGCTGCCGAGGCGCGCTCCGGGGAGTTGGCCCTCCTCGGCGTCACGGTCCTCACGTCGTTGAGCCCCGACGAGATGGGCACCGTCTGGGACAGAGAGATCCGGTCGGTGCGTGAAGAGGTCGGCCGGCTGGCTGGAATCGCCTCGGCGGCCGACATGAACGGCGTCGTCGCGTCGGCCCTGGAGGCGGGCTGGCTACGCACGCAACTCGGTGACGACTTCCTCATCGTCACACCCGGTATCCGACCCGCCGGTGCCAGCGAAGACGACCAGAACCGTGTGAGCACCCCCGCCGATGCGGTACGGGCAGGCTCGGACTACCTGGTCATCGGACGCCCCATCACTCGGGCGTCGGACCCAGCCGCCGCGCTGGCGGCGGTCCTCGACGAGATCGACGCGGCGCGAGCCGCGACCACCTGACTCCACACACGCGAGCACATGTCCCTGAAGGTCCGAAACACCGCCACCCGATCCATCGAGCCCTTCGTGCCCCTCGAGGACGAGAGGGTGCGGGTGTATGCGTGCGGTCCCACCATCTACAGCCACGCCCACATCGGGAACTTCAGGGCGTTCGTCTTCTTCGACCTCGTGCATCGACATCTGGAGTGGAGTGGGTACGACGTCCACTTCGTCATGAACCTCACCGACGTCGACGACAAGGTCATCGATGCCGCCTTCGACGCAGGCAGCTCCATCAGAGACCACACGAGTCCTTTCGGAGAAGTCTTCCTCAAGGACTGCGTGACGTTGGGTATTCGCCCGGCGGACCTGTATCCCCGGGCCACCGACTACATCGAGGAGATGGTGGGCTTCATTCAGCGCCTCATCGATCGGGGCCATGCCTATCCCGCCGATGACGGGGCGGTGTACTACTCCATCTCGAGCTTCGCCGATTACGGCAAGCTCAAGGGCATCGATCCTTCGTCGCTGAAGGCGGGTGCACGGGTTGCCCAGGACGAGTACCAGAAGGACGACGTCAGGGACTTCGCGCTATGGAAGGCCGCCACCGAGAAGGACGAGAAGGTCGGCGCCGCGTGGGACTCGCCCTGGGGCCGGGGGCGACCCGGCTGGCATCTCGAGTGCTCGGTGATGAGCACAGCCGAGTTGGGCGACACCCTCGACCTGCACCTCGGTGGGGAGGACCTCGTCTTTCCACACCACGAGAACGAGATCGCGCAATCGGAGGGGGCCACCGGCAAGCCTTTCGTGCGGAACTGGCTCCACGTGAAGCACCTCTTCGTGGACGGCAAGAAGATGTCCAAGTCGCTGGGCAACTTCATTCGCGTCCGCGAGCTCCTGGACGAGGGCCACGACCCGGCGGCCATCCGCCACCTGCTCATCTCGTCCCACTACCGGGGTGACCTCAACTTCACCCGTGAAGGGCTTCAGGCGTCCCAGGCAGCGGTCCAACGGCTCCTGAACTTCGAATCCCGCCTGGAGAACCTCACCCTCGACGCGGACGCCGAGGAGACACGGCTCGGCGAGCTGAGCCAGTCCATGGTGTCCGACTTTCGGCAGGCGATGGACGAGGACTTCAACTCGGCGGATGCCCTCGCCGCGGTCTTCGTCTTCGTGGGAGCCGCCAACGCGGAACTCGACGAGCGAGGTGCGGTGACTGCGGCGGACCGCGACGCGGCCCTCGGTGCCCTCCGTTCCGTCGACGAGGTGCTCGGGCTCCTGGAAGTAGCCCACGCATCGAGGACGGTGGACGATGATCTTGCGGCTTGGGTGGAGGGGAAGATCGAGGAACGAGCCCAGGCTCGGGCCGATCGCGACTTTGCCCGGGCCGACGCCATCCGCGACGAGCTCGCCGAGCGGAACGTGGTCCTGGAGGACGGAGCCGGTGGGACGCGCTGGAAGGTGACCGGGTAGGAGGCCGGTCGCGTTGACCGGCCCCCGCCCCCGGTTAAGCTTCAGGCACCACGCTGGCGTAGCTCAACTGGTAGAGCAGCTGATTTGTAATCAGCAGGTTGGGGGTTCGAGTCCCTTCGCCAGCTTCCAGGCTTCCCGGGAAGGGTGGGGAGTGAGGCCAGAAAGCGAAGCAGCCCGCCGGACTCAGGTCCGACGGGCTGCTTTTGATTCACCTCCTGCAGATGCCGGCAGTCGTTAGCCTGGCACGACGCAGCTGTATTCGACGACTGACCCGTACGATCTGGTTCCGGGTTCATCGTTCCAGGACGTAGCCGGCGATCCGAAGCCAGCGATGTATTGCAGCGCGTTCTCGGTGCCGCCGTTCACGTTGTTCGGTTCCCCGGACGCCCAGTTGGCGTAGTGCGGCCCCGAGTTGTTTCCGGGGATCGTCTCTCCGGTGATCCACTGCCAACCACCGCCGGGTTCGACGCTGCCTGCCGGTTGGAATCCTCCCAGCCAGTACCCGCCTCCTGGTCCGGCAGCGGCCTCCGGCATGTTCCCGACGATGAAGGCGTCCTCACCCGGAGTCAGAACGGTGGCGAGCTGCGGTTCGCACGAGCGGAAGTCGGGAAGCGCTTCCGCGTTGGCCTTCGCCGCATTCCACGTCGCGGGTGTCGAGATGCTCTGGTAGTAGTTGCCGGTGGCAGCATAGTAGTAGATGCCTGCCGGCAACTCCGTCTCGAAGTCGACGGTCGTGGTTCCGGTTCCCGTGACCAGGACGTCCACGTCCGGATCGGTGATGGTCTCGCCGGCCGGCGGCGTCACCGTCACGGTGTACGAGCTTCCGCCGCCGAGCCCCGCCTGCAGCGGCCCGAACTCGTAGAAGCCACCATTGGCGGTGATCGCAACGGCAGAGGCGTCCCCGCTGAGCGTCACCGTGACCCCGTCGATCCCTCCACTGACATGGGATACGGTCCCGCTGATGTAGGCGGGCTCCACAGGGTTGATGTCGCTGAAGGAACGAATCAGGCCTCCCACCCCCCCGTCGCGGAACCACATGGGGGCGGCGCGCAGCCCTTGCGGCATGAGCACCCCGAAGGCAGGTGCGAGCCGCTGATCCAACTCGTGTAGAATGCGATCGCCGAGGCCCAGGTCCGTCACCGTGGTGTTGAGGGCGCAGTCGTCCTGGCCAAAGCTCGAGGTCACCTTCTCGAGGAATACGAAATCGCTCGGTCCGTTGGACTTGCCGAGGACCAGGTCGTCGTGGTCGGGGAAACCGTGATACGAGGGCTGGAGGGCCTCGTCCACGATGCAGACGTCGAGGCGGGCGTCATCCGGAAGAGCTCCGGTGAACGCCGTTCCGTCGGGGTTCGAGGCCGTCACCTGGCAAAACAGCGGCCATTGATCCAGCGCGGTGGGCAGGGGCCCCTGCGCCGGGGCGAAGCCTCCGATCCGACAGTCGAGAGTCACCACGAGGCCGCCTTCCGGCACCGACGCCTGCGGGAACGTGAGCTGGGCCATCGTGGCGCCGTTCTCGTTCTCGGTCGTAATGACGATCTCGCCCGAGTCGTCGGGGACGTCGTCCGCGTTGCAGCGATCGTCTCCGATGCAGTCCTCGGCCGCCGTGATCACGTCGCCGAGGCCCTCACCGATCCAGAACTTGATGGGGAACGTACGCCCCGCCTTGTCACCGCTCTCCCCGTCCAGGAGAAGCTCCAGAGAACCGATGCGGAGTCCGAAGGAGGTGAAGACCTCGATGGAGTAGGTCTCGTTGGGTTGGCTCGTTTTGTCCTTCCAGTTGGCCTGGTAGTGGTCTCCCCGCTCGTCAGCCTCGAGGTCGATGCAACCCGTCGGTGCACCCGACGAGACGTTGCAGATGGTGATGATGGGGGTGAGGCCGCCAGCCAGATCTCCCCCGGCACGTCCTTTCACGAGGGGCTGGAGGAAGGCGAACTGGCTGCCATCGCCGGCCTCGTACGTCACGGTGACGGTGGACTGGGGGGTCAGGTCGTCGAGGGCGGTCGGGTCGCCGCCGTCGGTACAACTCGCGGCAAACAACGAGATGGCGAGGATCCGCAAGATCCTGCCGTCGGTGAATAGTCTCATGGTGTTTCCATTTCCTGGGGGGACGCCGAGGCCGGTCGACCTCGGTCTATGGAGCTACTGCGGGTCAAGATCTTTGGGTCGGTCTCCTTCGATGGGGCGCGATGGAACGCGAGATGGCAGGGGCTACGACCCTGTGATTCGAACGAACGCGGGGTCCTGACGAAGGTCTCGCCACCACCAGTGGCCGTGCTCCGTGAATCCCTCGCGCCGATCGGGGTTGTAGGTGAGGTACTCCTGAAGCAGGTCGACGGCTTCCTCGTTGTCGTCGAGGAGCGTATAGGCGAAAGCCTGGGTGACCAGGAGGTCTCGACCCGGGTCCATGGTGGCATCTCCACGGGATTCGCGGAGGAGCGTCCGGGCGCTGTCAGCCAGCGTTGCATTCGTCTCCTGAGCGGCCCGCCGCGCCATGGCCGCGGCGACCAGAACCTGCATCTGCAGTCGAGCCAACTCGAGGCCGTGGTCGGGCGTCCGATCGAGCACCTCGGCGTGGAGCTCCCATGCCCTGTCCGGGTCGGGCTCCGAGGCGCCCGACGTCATGTTCCACAGCCCGCATTCGTAGAAGCGCGGATTGTCGGAGAAGCGCTCCCGTCCTTCTTCGCACCACTGGCGTGCCTGGGTTCGATTCTCGAGGTCGTACGACGTGCTCCAGAGCCGCCACAGGATGTCGGGGGCGGCCGCCAGGAAAGCGTCGGCCTCATAGGCCCGCCGCGCGGCGAGGTTGGCCTCGACGATGTCGTCCAGCTGGTAGTAGAGGTGCCCGAGGACGTTCCAGGCATTGGCCTGGAGGGGGTTCACCCGCGTAGCTGCCTGGAGGTCTGCCTCGGCGGCGGCCAGGAGGCGCTCGGCGGCGTCGGGCTCGGGGTCGAGGGCGAAGAGATACCTGAGGTACGTGACGATCCCGCGGATCTCGAGGGCGTCGGCGTTCCGCGGCTCCGTGGCCAGGGCTTCCTCCGTGAACGCCCGCGCCCTTTCCATCATGGCCTCCATGGACGCGGGGTCGTCTTCGAGGCGCGACCGCTCGTAGACCAGGCGAGCTCGCTGCACCGTGGGCGCGGCCCATTCGTCGCCTACCGATTCGGCCTCTGCGAACAACTCATCGGCCCGGTCCCATGCCGCGTTCGCGCCTTCCCAGTCACCGTGTGCGAGAAGCTCGTCGCCGTCCTTCCAGGCCCTCTCGGCACGCTGGACCAGAACCCAGGCGGCATCGCTCGCAGCCTCCGCCCGCCGGCTCCGCACCCGCACCTCCTCGCCCAGCCAAGTCCGGAGGAGCCGGGAGACCTCGTCCGTAAGGCCGGACCGGAGTTCCGAGGCGGCGTCGGCTCGCCGCTCGAACGAGCCACGTTCTATCGTGGCCCCGCTCTCGGAGTCCACAAGTGCGACATCGATCCGGACGTCCTCGCCGCGGCGCGCGACGAAGCCCTCCACGAAAGTGCCTGCATCGAGTGCGCGGGCGATACTGTCCGGATCGAGGTCGGACCCCCGGTACTGCCCCGTGCCGTTGCGCGACACCACGTCGAGTCCGTCCACGGAAGCGAGCTCCGCGATGAGGTCCTCGGTGAGACCGTCGGACAGGTACTGAAGCTCCTCGTCCGACCCCGCGTCGAAGTACAGGACGGCAACCCGTCGGGCGTCGAGGCCCGTGGCTGCGTCGAGGACGCCGGCCACGGCCAGCCCCTCCCTGTAGTCCTTCACGGTCAGCCCCGTGGCGCCGATGGTCCCCAGCCCGATGAGCACCAGGAGCGCCACCTCGGGACGGGTCACTTCCTGGGCCCCTTTCTCCCCGTGGAACCAGCCCACCACTGCCGCGGCGGCGAATCCTCCGAGGAACCACACCAGGAGCACGAGATAGACCCAGTCCGGCAGGATGCCGCGGTCGACGAGTTGATCGACGACTTCCAGTCCGATCCAGGCGGCCGCCGCGTAGGACGCGACGATCTGGATGATCCGGCGGTCGCGTAGCTCGGTGAAGAAGCGAACCGGGGAGAACACGCGGGGGGACCTCGGGAAACATCTGGGGGGAGAGACGTGGATAATCGGCGGAAGCTTGAATGGCCGCAAGCGTACGGGGCGATTCCTCGATGGGTGGGGCGGAGGGGCAGCACCCGGCGAAATCGGTCGGGTCCACTGGCGTAGACAAGGAGTGTCCCGCGGCCGCGATCCGGCTGGGGCAGGTCTTCGACGCTTCCAACGCTCAGCCGACCTGGGATCCCGTGCTCAGATTATTTCGATTCTCGCTGCTTGTCGTGCTCTGCCCGGTTTATGGCTGCATTCCAACCGGGCCGGCTCCGGACAGCACGGGAGCGTGTCCCGGTGCTACGTACCCCAATCCCGACGACTCGCCCTATTCGCTGCCCTTCCCCGTCGGTACCGATCTGCGAATCGGACTCGCCAACTGCTCCGCCTCTTATCATTCCGAGGGGTTCCCCGACCAGTTCGCCACCGACTTCGACCAGCCTCCCGGTTCATTCTTCGTCGCCGCCCGCGCCGGAGTGGTGAGCTTCGTCCAGGAGGACCAGCCTTCCTGGGGAGGGGGACAGGGTGGCGTCATCAGCGGCAACGGGGTCTTCGTAGACCACGGGGACGGAACCACGGCGATCTATCTCCACTCGCCCCTGGATGGAATCATGGTAGAGGTCGGCGACACAGTGGAGGTGGGGGATACGCTGGGCACCGTGGGGGCGTCAGGCCTGGCCGGGTATCCTCACCTTCACTTCATCGTCGTTTCGGGGTCGCCGGCATGGCCCTACACCGGTATTGCCACATCATTCAGCAACGCGGATCCGAACCACGCTCCACTCCATAGCTATGGTCGGTACGACGTGCTCTCTCCGAGCGCCCCGCGACCGGAATGATGGAGTGCTGGGGGTCGTTCTGACGGGGAAATCCGGGGGTTTACGCCCCCTGGACCCCCGGTTACCTTTCAAAGCTCGATCGTAAAACAGCCGCCTCTCCAACCGGGGGCGGCTCTTTTCCACGTCCGAGTGAACGACGGGAAGGCGTTCGGGAGTCCCGATCAAGGCAGTTTCGGGGATGACATGGTGGGGTACCGAAGCGGTCAAACGGGGCAGACTGTAAATCTGCTGGCATAGCCTTCGGAGGTTCGAATCCTCCCCCCACCACTGCAGTAAAAGAGGCGACAAGGCGGGAGTAGCTCAGTTGGCTAGAGCATCAGCCTTCCAAGCTGAGGGTCGCGGGTTCGAGTCCCGTCTCCCGCTCTGATTGGCAGGATGAATCGGCGCAAGCCGCGATCGCCGCTCTGATAGCTCAGGGGTAGAGCGCGTCCTTGGTAAGGACGAGGTCGCGGGTTCAAATCCCGCTCAGAGCTTGTAGCACCGTAGTCGAGACGTCACGGGACGAGGGTCCCGTCTTCACGAAAAGTCTGGATCCGAGAGGACAGCGATGGGCAAGGAGAAGTTCGAGCGCACGAAGCCCCACGTGAACGTGGGAACGATCGGACACGTCGAT
>JAYMFU010038258.1:0-19033 GCA_036784835.1 Phaeophila floridearum
GCGCGCACACACACACACACACACACACACACACACACACACACACACACAATGTTCCAGATGTCATGAACACCACACAGCTCACAGCCGCTGGGGCAGGTGAGGCCTCTGCAACCATACACTGCAGCTTTGGAGCCGTCCACCGGCTGCTTCACACAACATGCTTCTGCTGGGTGTCATGGACCCCGTTGCCTGGCAGGCCAGCCCCTGGATGTGATTCTCCAATCTGCGACGCACTGCAAACCTCCTCCAGCAGCGAATCTTGTCCACCTTGGCTCACATCACCGTCATGACAGGCATTGTGGTTTGGTGTCCGCTAGCTTCCAAATGCTGGTGCCGGTCTGCCTGATGTACAAAAAGCTGGGTTAAAGCTCTCAATGTGAGCTCAGTCACATGTCACCCACCAAAACAGAGGACATGTGTGTCTGAATCCGGTCGGCGTTTGTGCCACGTGTGATGGCGTGCAAGTTGTATAGCACCAGAGTCGCATGATGCTTAACGAGGCAGACACTAGGGTACACATCGGTCCATTGAACTGACTGATTCCGTTGTGCAAGCAGTACAGGACTTGTCACTCCTACTCTAAGCGTGTTCCTCCACGTCTTCATCACTGCAAGAACCAACTAGAACAGTGCAATGCAGATTACCACGTGATATGCAACCCATCGTACCTGGCATTGTTTCTGGCAGATCTTCCACATCAGGTGGGGCTGGCAGCTCTCTGTTGGATAGTTAGCCTGGGTTGAGTACTCCACACTGTTTGACTCGTGGTGCTGCTGGGATGGACTTTGTGTGGGATGGTTCATTCAAACCGAATGGTCGCCCTTGTGCCTGTGCGCCTTCGTTCTTGTGAACCACGAGGCATTGCCTGCCCGCAGCAAGAGCGGCACTGCAGCGCACGACAGTGCGCAGCATGAGAATTGCCAGTGCTGTCTTGCAAGATCTTGGTTGGAGGAATGGAGGCGTGGTGGTTGGAGGAATGGCAACGAATGGGCACTCCCCCCCGGCCGAGCTGCAAGCCCCCAACCCGACGAACGGATGTGCCGCACGATGAATCGAGCTCCACCCATCATGCCGGAACATCCGTTCGTTGCATCGGTGTGGGGAAGTCGGTCTGTTTCCCTCTTACAGGCATCGCGATGCATCGCTGCCTTGTGCCCCGACCTCGACGTCGCCTGCAGCCCGTCGCCGCGGGGATTGTGCCGCAAACGCAAGTTGCGCAGACAGGGGGTCTTCGTCTCCTGCCTGTCTCATGCTCCACACGGGCTCAACATGTTGCACTCTGCACGCTGGCCTGCGCACTGCTGCTGGGGGAACCAGTTCGTGCCTCCCTGCCACTGAGGATCCTCACTCGGCCCTGTTCCAGCGCAACAGCGACGTTCTAACCCTTCCCGCCCAGCTACACATGCCAGAACGGCCTGAAGCATTGTTCCCACGGGAGAAGCTGGATAAGAGGCGACCCGGTAGCAGGGTCCTGTGCCAGCAGGCAACATCAGCGAATGCGTGCAGCTTGCTCCTTGCACTGGGATAGAGCCCCTTTCTTTTCTGCGCGGTTCCCTGCTCCGCTTTCCTATGCGGGCTTGGTCTCATTCCCAGTTCTGGTCTTGCTTCCCTCTGCATGTGGGTGGCCCCTGAGCATGCTCCCCAAGGCATGCTTCCGGGTGCTTGCTCAGATTCAAACTCTGGAATGAAGTCCACATGCTGCTTGAAATACGCCACCCACAGACACCCAAGCTTGGTCCAGTAGGCAGCTTTTGGCCGTTCCATCGGCTGCTTCACAGAACTTGCTTCTGATGGGTCCCGTGGAGCCAGCCTCCCGGAAGGCCAGCTCCTCAATGCGATTCTGCAACTTGCAACACGCAGCGAACCTACGATCGACACACACGGAAATCTCATCTTATCAACTCACTGGCGATGTCAAATGCGTCTGGCCCTGGGCCAAGAAGGCTTCGGCAAATTGCCTCCAGTGTGGCTCACATCACTGTCACAGCAGGTCTCACATTGTGGCGACGCGCCCGCAAACTTCTTGATGCCTGGGCCAGTTTGCCTGATGCGCAAAGAGTTGGGTTATAACTATCAATGTGATCTCAGTCACAACTAACCCCCCAAAACAGAAGACATGTGCATCTAAAACCCGTCGGTGTTTACGCCAGGGGTGATAGTGTGTAAGCTGTACAGCACCAGAGTCACATGATGCTTAATCACGCCAACACCAGGGCGCACATCTGTCCGTTGAACTGACTTGATTCCAAATGTTTTCCGTGTGCAAGCACGACAGGACTGGTCACTGCAATGCTTAGCATGTAGCCCCACATCTCCATAAGGGCAAGAACCACTACAGTGCGATGCAGACCACCATGTGTCATGCAAGTCGTCGCATGCGGTGTTATGTGGCCAGATCATCCACGTAGGGTGGAGCTGGCTGAGCTCTGCTGGACCGTTATCATTGGTTGAGCGTTCTGCGGCGTTTCTGGTCGGGGCGGTCCGTGCGCACACACTGTCTGGTGTTGCGGCTGGTGGTGCTACTGGGACCTCGGGGGTTTGTGTCGGATGCTTAAACCAAATGGTCGCCCACGTGCTATCGCGTAGCGGGAGATAGCGAAACACGAGGCATTGCCCGCCCGCAGCATGAGCAGCACTGCAGCGCATGACGGCTTGCAGCATGGCAGTTGCTACTGCTCTCTTGACTTGAAGAATGGAGGCGTGGAGGTTGGAGGAATGGCAACGAATCCGCACTCGGACGGAGGGAAACGCGCGCGCGACGGGCTGCGGAGGAAATCCGATTCATCGTTAGCTGCCGTTTCCGAGTGCGGATTCGTTGCCATCGCCCAGCGCGGCGAACGGATGCGCCCGCGTGATAAATCGAACACGATTCGTTATGCAGGCACATCCGTTTGTTGCGTCGGTACGGGGCAGTCGGTGTGTTACAGGCATCGCTGCCTTCGCCCGACCTCGACGTCGCCTGCAGGCCGTCGCCGCGGGGACCGTGCCGCGTACGTAAGCTTCGCCGCCAGGGGGTATTCGTCTCCTGCCTGTCTCACGCTCCACACGGGCTCAATATGTTGCACTCTGCACGCTGGCCTGCGCACTGCTGCTGGGGGAACCTGTTGGTGCTTCCCTGCCACCGAGGAATGGTAATCGACCCTGTTCTAGCGCAACCGTGACGTTCCAACGCATCCTGCCCAGCTGAACATGCCGGAACGGCCTGCATCACTGGTCCAACGGGAGCAGCTGGACAACGGGCGACCTGGTAGCCCGGCCTTTGCCTCTGTGCCCGTCGCAGCTGAAACAGCATCAGTTGCGAATGTGTGCAGTTCACTCCCCGCACTGAGATCTATCGAGCCGTTTTCCTTTCTGTGCTGTTCCCTGGCTCCTTGTTCCCATGCGAGCTCGGTTCATTGCAAGCCAGTTCCGGCCTTATCTCACTCTTCATGCGGCTGGCCCCAGGCATGCTCTCCATGGCTTGCTCACATTCAGTTCCGCAAATGCAACGTCAACAGCGTCAGTAATGACAAAGCATTGCAGGTTGAACATCAACCAAGGTTGGGTGCATGGCCACAATCGGTTTTTGCTGGGCATGCTTCAAGCTCAACCCAGTTGCTTCATAACTCTGAATTCCACAATTCAATGGGCAACGATGCACAGAACATATTTACAGCTGCTCCTTCAATCAACAGGCAACCACACAGAACCACACACAGACCCTACGCCGCAAGAATGTGTCATGCTCAAAACCCAACCACTCGCCAACATTGACAGGTCATACCACAACAGGAAACACCACCACATCCCCAGCGTACAGGCAACACCGCCTGTTTAAAGAGGCAGCACGCCTCCCAAAATCACACGCTGCCACATGAACACAGGCCTGGATGACATACTGCTGCTAGAACACATCAATTGAGTCTGGACAGGAGCGCTACAAGTAGGTACCACACAGGCACTCGAACAAATTGGAACATGCTCCACTCACGTGACCAAGGAAAGCGGAGCTGGGATAAGGCCACATGCTGCTTGAATCATGCCAACCACGGACACGCAACCTTCCTCAAGTAGGCATCCGACCTCGCACGCTGCACACCAGGCCCGAGAAAGCGTCGGGTACCTGTCATACCACAAGCATATTCAGAAGGCCCTGTAAATGAAAGCAAGCATCGGGCCTGTTGCTACACATTAGGCAATGCTGTGCTCGTTCGAGCTACCCCATGGCTTGCATGCTCACCAGCAGTGCCGGGCCTGCAGCACTCTCTAGGCAAGCGGGTGCCAGCTCATCTGATGCGACCTTTGCTGTGTGAACAGATTGCTGCGAACGTCTGGTGGTTGTAAAGCAAGGCCGCCATTGCCGCTGGTCGGGTAGAACGCACTGCATGTCTGCACGGCATCACGGCCCTCCTCGGGCGAAACGCACCGGCATAGCACTATGCTATTGAACCTGACGTCAGCCGCACCCTGTCCTGTGTAGCCGTCTGTAAGCGATTTCGCTCCAGGAACAAGAAATGATGCACTGAATAGTACACGCAGCCCTCGGAGTGCACACCAGGGTGCAAAGAAAATGGACTCCCCAGAAGGACGAAGCACCTGGCTGCAACAGCAACGGGCTTGAGCGAACGTGGCAACGCACACATACGCATGCGGGTGCGGATCGTTGCATCATGGACAACCGGGAAAGCCGTCTGCCACAGACAAACACGCCGCCAGCCCTCGGAAACACACAGCAGGATCCCAGCTGCCCGCTAGAGGCCGTTATGCTTGCTCGCCGTCACCCTGGTCGCTGGGCTCGTCTTCAGAGTCGCTCGGAGGCGGCGGCCCCTTGGGCACCTGCCGTCGCCGCCGCCTGCTTGCGCCAAGCCGTGGCCCGGGGCTCTCAGCTTGCGTCAAGTCCCCCGCCCCCGCCGAGCCATTCGTAGTGCCGCTCGAGTTTGTGTCCTGAGAGCCCCCATTTGCGCCCCGTGCCCTTCTCCGATCCTTCTCGCGACCCCCTTGCGCTTGCCCGTCCGGCTGGTCCGTTGCCTTCTGGGCAGCGAAGAGGATTCGGGAGAGGCCTGGAGACACGTCTTCCATGCCTGGAGGCCGGGTCCCTCGTGCTACATTTGCACTGCGCACGACCTCTACGGCATCCACGCTTGGCGCTGAGGACTGAGGCTCGGTCACGCGGGTGCCGTCTGTGGCCCGCTCGCGTGGGCTGCCAGACGAAGACGCGAGCCGGTCAAGCCATTGGAAGTCCAGTGTGCGTGCCGGCCTCTGGGACGTGCCAGGCCTTTGAAGTTCCCGCATCCACCGCACCACCTATATATTGCCACACACATCACTGCCATACCGGCACCAGAAAAATTACTGGGCCTAGGGTCCTGCCCCCATCCCTCCCTAACATTGTAGTTTCTGTACACACGCACACACAAGCACAGCTGAGTCTGAGTATGCCTGATCGAAACATACAAAACATGTCTCCTGGACGATAGCCCAAGGAAGCATCTGACAGTGAATCAATCAAAACTCAGGCTTACTCAAACACCAATCCTCATTCACACAAAGCAGCCCGACGACACACACACACACACACACACACACACACACACACACACACACACACACACACACACACACACAGAGCACCAACAGCAATCACAATCTCCTCCTTGCACATACACCCACAGAAACCCTCTCATGGCACGCCCTTGCCCCGCCTTCCAACAGTCACACACTCTCCTGCCTACGCCCCAGCTGCCACACGACGGACAGCCTCGTCTGCATGTATGTGTGTATACGTGTGTGTGTGTGTGTGTGTGTGCACGTGCACGTGTGCGCGTCTCCTCGCCTGTGTAGCTGCCGCACCGTGTTGATGACATCGCTCCCACCCTCCTCGGGCATGGTTGAGAACAGGTTTGGCACGGTCTCGGACTCGAACGCTTGCATCTGCATGTTCCGCAGCGCCGTCGCGGACTCTAGCAGGTCGTTGTCTTCCTCCATGTGGATCCACGCCCGCCAGCACGCTGCGTTGGTCGCATCCAGCTGGATGCCCGCCTGGAAGAGGCTGCGGGCCTGCACGAGGTTCCCGAGGCGGCCCTCCATGTAGCCCCAGGCCTGCATGCGACCCCATCATGGACCAAAAATCACCAGAATGTTCACTGAAAGAGTGGGCACAGGGCATTGCTGCTTGAGGGATATGCATCAACAGTGTGCGGTCATGCTGAAGCACAAAATACACTAAGAACACATGTACACATTTGCACACACGGCCTAGCGCTCATTCAAGCACTGCGCACACTCGTGAGTGCACGTGTAGTGTGTGGTGCACACATGTGCGCGCGCGAGAGCACACACAGATACACATGCACACAGATAGACACACAGACACTGACACAGACACACACTCCCTCTACCTCCCTCGTACACATGCACACAAGAAGTTCATAACAGGGGTGTATTCACAGCCATGCTAGTTGTGTACCTTCTCTACAGCAGCAGGCTCAAAGATGAAGGCGGTGCCGAGAGCAGCACCTGCCAGAGGAAGACCAGGTTGCGATTGCGAGGGCACGTCTCCACTGCCTTCTGAAATAGCTGCCGGGCAACATCATGGCGCCCCAGCCGCCCCTCCATGACCGCCCATGCATGCCAAATGTGCAAGTACGCAGGATCCTGCTCCAAGCCCAGCCGGAAAGAATGCCTCGCCCAGTTAACTTTCCCTAGCTCTGCCACCGCGACGCCATGCGCCTGCATGCAACTCGCACTCGCGATGTCAAAGGTTTCGGCACACAGTGGTTGCACATCCAGAAGCGGCGCAAGCCACGTTACCTGCAGCCTCTCACGCCAATTCCATGTTCTGTTGCACTACAGGTGGTGTGGGAGACGTGCACGTGCTTTGCCACGCTTCTGTCACATGCAAAATGACACATCCTATGTGTCTTTACCACTGAGGCATCATGCGCTTGACAGCGAGGCGCCAGGCGTTCCAGGGCCGGGGCTGAGAGCCACATCGACGTGGAGATCCAGCTTTGTATAAGGCGTGGCTGCCGCTGAATGCACCTGCAGGATGAATGCACCATACATGTGCCTTACGCAGCACCGTCCCCGTGGTGCCAGCACAGAGCGGCGTTCCACAGGCACTGCAAGGCCTTGGGGGCCATCATGCCAAGCAGTGCGATGGGAGGCGGTGGACGGGTGGAAGCCACAAGCAGACACCGATGTCGCGATTGCGCCGGCAAAAAAAAGTACAAGGGGGTCAAGACCTGGAAGAGGGCGGCGTCCGTCACGTTGTAGCGCAGGCCCTCCTCAATGAGCTCCACGGCCCTCTCGAGGTTGCCGAGGCTCTTCTCCATCATGGCCTGCCCGAGGTAGCCGTAGCGGCTCCGCTTGTGCACCTTCTGCAGCATCGAGAAGCAGTACCTGCAGGATGAAAGCACAGGGGGTGAGACGGACAGGCCGGATGAAGCTTCCAGCAGCTCGATTGGGCCACCTAAAACAGCGGAGCTGGTCAGCAGCTCAGCTTGCAACCGACGTCCAGGATGAAAGCATGATTCAGGGGTGGAACGAAAAAGCTGCCAACTACTAACACAACTTGGTGACATGCCTTGCACACAGCTCGGTGTGTGTGTGTGTGTGTGTGTGTGTGTGTGTGTGTGTGTGTGTGCGCGCGCTCGCGCGCGCGCACACACGAGCCCATCTGTGTGCATTGGAGGCTGTTCGCAGGTGCGCACACCACAGGTGAATGCTTACGCTGCTGCGCGATATGAGCAACGGTGTTAAGAAAGCTACTGAAGGGCGCATTGAGTGCATGCAATGTGAAGGGCAGAGCAGCACGGTTGGAAAACGCTGTCGCCAAGAGGAATAGATAGAATTCGTGCACTACATGCCACGTGCCAGCATCGGGCTGGAAACACCAGCAGGGGCATGTATACCAGTGCACAAGCTTTGCCTGTTGTTCAGATGCTTGGCAAGGTGGTGCCTTGTACAAAGAGCGTGTTGTGCAGGGTGCAGTGCCAGGCATAATCAGCACAGGGTGGCACAGTCCAGCCAAGCAGCACCTCAGCAAGGGCAAGTAGGCACACAGCCGCAGGGCCGTACCGTGCCATGTCTATGTCGCCCTCGACTTTCCACTCCAGATTGGCCCAGCCCGTCCACAGCGCGTTGCTGTTGGCGCCCATGGCCGAGTTGGTGCCCTCGCGGAACCAGTAGCGCGCCTCGTCCACGAGGTCCAGCGACTGCGCCAGGCTCGCCATGGCTTCATACAGGTAGGGGCTGGGCTCCGGGCATGTGCGCAGGCCGCGCAGCAGCAGGTCACGGCTCTTTTTCAGGTTGCCCATGCGCCGCTCGAGGCGGGCCCAGGAGTGGTAGGCGGCGTCGTGGTGCTCACGCGCCGTCAGCGCTGCTTGGAAGTACTGCCTGGCCTTGGAGTCGTTGCCGTCCTGCACACGGGCACGTGTTGCGGTGCACTTGTGTGTGCGAGGGAATACATGAGCACATTCCAAGGTACGTTCCAGGACATTCCAGGATCGTGACGAGCGAGCTTACAAGCAGGAAGTGGCTACCAGGGCCTCAAGGAGACACACTGGCTGCCAACACAAGCTCGCATGCATGCAGGTGACAGATAGTGCAGGCTGGCAGCTACAAAGCTGACAGCCACCCACACATAGCTGTTGTGCGCGTCTGCAAGGTACGCCCCCTCCGCTACAAATGCAACAGCAGCAACAATGCAGACACAGATGGAATCGGACCGACAACTCAGCGAACGCAACGTTTATGCCATGCTGTCACACAGGGTATCACACCTCTCAAACGCTCTGCACACGAGTGCACACACCAGCAAACAGCACGCAGAGGCCAGCAGCAGTCAAGAACAGCAGTCTACGACGGTCCGGGAAGACCTTCTCGAACAAACGTGCAGATGTGCCACTGGATACAACGTTTCCAACTGACCATCAGTGATACCGTCAGGCAGAGATGTGTAGAGCGCACATGGGTGCTCACACCCAAGCGACAGAGGTGCTGCGGCACACCTTCACCTCCAGGTTCCCCATTGCTGTCCAAATCCACGCATTCTTGCCCTGTGCGAGCGCGCAACCCTCCTCCAGCAGGCGCCGCGCCTCGTCGTGGCGACGCTGTCGAATGTAGAGGTTGGAGAGGGACACGTACGTCCGCTCGTCCGTGGGGTCCTTGCGGAGCACCTCCAGCAGGGAGTCCTCCGCGGCCCTGATGGACTTCCGGGCTTCGGGCGCATTGTTCACCCGGCCGGCCCGGATGCGTTGGCTACGTGCACGGGACTGCAGCCACACGGCACACGCTGCCAACGGGTGGAAACCAGTTTGGGCTTTGGAAGAAGAGGAGTGCGAATGCGCCCGAGGGGGGGGGCACACAGGAATTGGGTGATCTCTTACTCTGGTTGTATGGCCCATGGTGAATGACAACCAGGATGCAGGGAGTGCTTGCCATGCGTCCCCGTGGCCAGGCAAACAGTGCCACAGTCAATCATTGAACAATTGGCGCCTGGACCATTCAGAACAATAGGCTGAAGCCACCAACACGATAACTTCGTCGCAAGCTTGTCGAGCTCGCATTGTTTAGTACTGGCTGCATCACATGGCCTGGTGAGTTCCTGTTTGCTGTGCGAGTGTGTGACGCAGTTGAGGTGATAGCGACGCTCAGCCCAGGCGCACGGGTGGGTTTCCGTAATGGAGGGCGACAGGCGGGAAAGGTCAACTGACTCCTGTAGGCTTACCGCCTTACTACTCCCTGACTGCTCAGGCAGCAGTAAGACATGGTTACTGCCATATTGCTCAGGCTGCTCTAAACAGCGTGAGCCAGTGCAGGCAACTGAGGATAGGTGGTGGGGCATAGCTTGCATAGCTGAATATGTTGGGCATAGCTGAATGTATTGGGCATGGCAGAATACATGCATGGTAGGCATTATGAAGCAGTGTAGGCGTTACGAAGCAGTGCACCGCCCAATCCGATGCTGTGTCTGAATAGGCACAGCATCACGTGAATTCAGCAGACTCACGCAACATCAGACCGGCTGGAGTGCTGGCCTTTCTGTCTGACAGGCTTGGACTGGGACACAATGTGGTTCCGGACGTGCATTGGTGAGGACAGGCACTGCACAATAACAAACGTAAACGATGATGGGCAGACAAAGTACCCGATCAAGCGCATGCTGCATCCTCTCTAATGTGCATGTTTGGCCGTGCTGCCACACATGGACATGAGCCTACAATGTCCTGATGCAAGGCAGCCCTTGCCGTTCACCAACTATGCCAGATCAGGGCTGCCCAGCACTGGCAACTCTGCCCAACTCTGGCCAGCTTTCAGGGGGTTCCAGAGCGACCCGCCCATGTGTTCAGCGTGCCCCCTTCGTTGTTACGCAGCCGTGTGACACGTGGCCGCCAACGCAGCAATGATGGCGTGCACCTGCCTGCACCGTGAGGCACGCACCAGCGCTAGATCCGTGTTTATCTTAAGGCTGCGCTGCTGCTGCTGCCGGTCCAGCACAGCCTGGCCCCCGGCAGGGTCCGGTCTGTCCGCGACGTTGCCACCTGGCACCAGGTCCGCGATGGAGCCCCTGTCCTGAACACCCTGCTCACGCCCGCGCGTGGCGTACAGCTTCCCGTCCCTTTCGTCATACGCCTTCAACTGTTCGACCTTGTACGAGCCGTTCTGTGCACTGCCGGGATTGTCCGCGCCGGCTCGTTCCGAGCGCCTGTTGTCGCCTTTGCGCCCGGACGACTCGGCCGCAACGCGGTTTGGTCGCCGCCGGGATCGGCCGTGAGTCCTTCCTCCAGCAAACGGTGCAGGGCGCGCCGATAAGCAAATTGTCATTATCGCCACATACGATCCCCCAGCGGGCGAAGCCGCGGTCCGACTTCGCTCCGATCACGTCGCCTGGCGCGCTGTGAAATCCGAGAGCTCACTGCTTGCCAGCTTCGTCCGGGAGGAACGCTGTGGCGTGCACTGGGGACTCAGGCGTAGCCCGACGCACTCGCGCACGTGGTACATCTGGGTTCAGTGCTGGAACGAGTTCTGACACACACGGGGGAATGGCTACCACAAACCAGATTCAGATCCGTTGCAACGACGCGTGCATGTCGCACGTGTCACGAAACGCATGCTACTGGGCGCTTGCGGCCGCAAACACAGCAGCAGCTGCAAAACTGGCAGCATGAGTGCATGGATACTTGCGCGAGGTATCGTCACGGGTACGCGGCGCAGGTAGGGACGCGGGCTTGCGTACGGCAGCGACTGACCCTGTGTCTGCCCGTGCTACCACCGGAGCACGGCGAGATAGTTGGGAGCTGTATCGTGATGGCGCGCATACGCAGGGTCGCTCGGGCCAGATGCTCCTGTTAGCTCCGGGTTTCCGACAGCTCGTGCATTCTTTACAAGGTTCCTCGGGTACAATACAGCTGTACTGATATCTGCCTCGCTCATTCGTCAGGCGGGAACCACAGACCGTAAGTTGTACTGTACTGGAAAGGCACAACACCCCTGGAATGAATATACTATGAATACATACATGTACTTTGCTGCGCCCGTTTACGCGCACCACACGAGCATGCAGGAGGCAGTGTGCAGCCTTCGCAGCCAGCCGAGGCAGCCTCAACACGCACGCACCGCGTGTGCACGCACGCGCACGCCCCAGCGCGGTACATATCACAAGCCCAGGCAGTTGGCAAGCAGCCCACTGACGATCCAAGTCTTATTTGCCTCGCGCGTTTGCGGCAGGTGCTTCAAGCGCATCGATCTCGACAGCTGAGGGCCCACAACCGCGATGGTTCTGGGCCCGTCCCCCAGCCGGGGTTCGCACCCAACTGGCTCGGCTGCACCAAACCTGACTCGACAGAGCCGCTCCGAGCTGCCCACCCGATCGTCTGCACTGCGAACAGACGCTGAGCGCGGCAGGCGCTGCAATGATGTCCCAGCCGGCTGCATTCCTTCCATGTCCGCAACAGCTTGCGCGCCACCCCTCCCAGCCCGGCCCTTTCTGCGCCCTGCTACCCCAGCAGCACCCCCTCCTGACCTTCCTGCCGTGCTGCCCCTTGCCGCTGCTGAGTCTCTTGCAAGTACCAGCGTAGCCCAGGCCGCGTCGTCCACGTCTGCGGCACTCTGCCTCTTTTTTGGCCCCCGTGCAACATCGCCGTCGACATCCAATGCCGCTCTAGAAACGTATCCCCTATGCTTGTCACACACACTGTGCACCGCCGTACGCTCCAGCTGTGCATGACTGCGGCTCTGTTCCGCCTGCCCTGAATGCCAAACCCCTGGCAGCAGCCTTGGACACCGCTCAAGCTCCTGTGGCTGGTCCGGACCCTGCTCGCTGTGCCAGCCCTGTGACACAGCTTCCGCACCCCCCCACAGAGGCTTGCTGCACTGCATCAACCCCTGCCCTTGCCCTTGCAGCTGCTCGGGCCTGTGTCCACCCCAATGCCCGTGCCCCAACTCGCTCTCAGGCAGCTCCTCAGCAGCACGCACGAGGTGCATGTAGCTGCACATACCACTGCTTAGGATGCTTACATCTTGTGAGCTTCCTGGCAATCCATCATACAGCACCAGGCTCACCTGCAGACGCGACCTGCTTGGCACGCTGCGGTCCCCGCCGTTCCCTTTGTCTGAGTCTCCGACCATAGCGTCGTCTGTAACGTTCACACCAGAGACGGCAATGGTACTCGAAGCAGCGCTGCGGCCCCTGACTGCATCAGCTTTCTTCTGTTTCCTTGTCTTTGTGGGGTACACTTGGAGGTTCGCCACGTATACCTCGGGCACATGCACACCGCTTCTCAGCGGCTGTGGCCCTGCTTCAAGCGCCTCTGACGGCACGGCGGCCAAAATCACATGATGAAGGGATGGATCAGATTGTGCTTCCAATGTGTGAGCTCCGGGAGCCACCTCTGCTGTGTCCGGGCAGAGCACAGGCGTGTTGCAGGTCCCGATAACCAGGCCTCCGTCGGGCAGCACAACAAGAACCGGTGGCAGTCCCGGCGCAGTGGGAATGTTGGGGACTTGCACGATGCCATCAGGGCTGCCCACAGGCACAGCCGGGTGTGTGCGCTGCCTGCGTGAACGACGGAAGCGCATGGGCGCCTTATGAGGTCGAGCGCGTTGGAAAAAGTGATTCCCGCACTGGTTCCTGCAGAGTGCCCGATGTTTCCACCTGACGTGCATACCAGAGAGCCCATGTGCATGCTTGCTACAGTGCAGGCTCAGGCATGTCGCACCCACCCATCTAGTTGTGAGTGATTCCCTGGAATGAAATCTTTAGCGGCGGCATATGCAGGGAGAAATGCCACGACAAATGCTGCAACACAATTGTGCAAGTTGGCCTGCTCACAATGCCAGCACCACTCCACGTTGCTTCTGAGCACCATAGTTGCGTCGGAATGCGCATGACTGGAACTAGCTCACTATGTCCGTATAGCAGGGGCTGTGGTGGTTGATGCCGAGGTGCGGAGTTGGCAGCCTGACGGGCATCCTCCAGTTGTACAGGGGCATGCAAGGGTGTAACAGACGTCATCCAAAGGTATCTCAATGATGCACATGTGCATGTAAGGGTTTGATATCAAACCCCCACAGGAAAAAACAACTTGTAGTTGATGTGCAGCCCATGCACCAAACCCCACAGGCAAACACTTTGTGCCCGCCAGCTTACCCCCACCCCCGCCTTCAAGGTTACATCTTGTGATGGAGGTGCTAACGCTGCCTGGCAGTAAGCATTGCTGCAAATGTCACTGTGTACAAGCAACGCCATTGCATGACGTGAGGGCACTCGGGAGGTCTCCCAGCAATCAGATTGCTGAATCCCGCACAGCACGCATCAGGATAACGACCATCCAGGCACCTCCGCACAGCACCAGGGCATTGCCAGTTGGCATGTTTGCAAGGGCCACAAAACGCTGCCCGTTAGCTCTGCCGTGGCCCTGGTGCACCGTAGTGCCGCGTTTCAGAGTGCCTGCGCCGTGCAGCGAACTGAACATGGATCCTGTGATACGCTAGGGTCGTATTACAGGCTGTGGCCGCGCGCGGCTGTGCGTGTGGCGGGCTTGCTGCTCGACAATTGCTCAGTGCGTCATACGGAAGCGGCGGTGTGCGCGCTGATTCACTGGCGTGCACGACCTCGGTGTGCTTGAAATCACAGCAGGGAAGCGCACCACGCAAGGAGCAGAGAAACAAGAGATCAAACGCGGCGGTCACGTCGAGGACGTGTACGGAAAGTGCCTCGCGCCACCTCGCAAGCGTGCGCAGCCAATCAACACGCCTTCACTCCGGCACTGGAACCACTCACTTTACATATCCTGACGCACTTGCTACCATCCTGCGCAGGATGTACAGTTTACCGCTGTGAGCTGTCATGGGCAGTGGCCGCCCGCTGCAGCGGGCTTCAGCATTCAGGAGAACCCTAGTTAACGGAGACAGTTCACGCAAACGCGCGCGCAGCCGTTGTGCACACGCGCGGTGCCGCGAGCTCCACCGAGCAGTGTGATTCGTGTCACACGCTCAGAGGCGCAGCCACATGCGCCCTACACTCCCAAGGGCAGCCACCAGTGCTCTGACTGCCTGTGTCGCAGGCGTGAGGGGCATGGGGTCGTCTGTGGGCTGAGCGGCTCGCCAGTGGCCGCAAACTCCAGGGGCGAGCAACGCACCGCCAACTTCGCTATTGGTGGCGCTATCGGCCGCTGAGAGCTCACTGATGAAGCGGCTGGGCGTTTCTGACAGGCAGCGGGAGGTTAGCGGCTCGCGAGCGTGCCACTCGCTGCTCGGGTCTCGATGCGTGCGTCAAATCGCTGGCTGACGGGGAAGGGGGTGTGCAGGACAGGTAGGAGACTCTCCAAGCACTGAATCGAGCCGGCTGCGATTCAAACATATGAGGCAAGTAAGCTTCGCTCATTGGAATTACCTGCGATGAGGTTGAGGCCGTCCAACATATGCTTGGTGGGGCGGGTGAAAGACGCCTTCCTATGCGTCAGCGTCGCACACATATGCATGTTAAAATGCATATGTCCAGCTGCGGCATGGGTGTCCGCGCGGAAGCCGCCATAGAAGAAGACGAGCACGCGGGAAGTATGTACAGGAAATAATTTTGTCTCTATCCGTGGTATGTGTTTTCTGCATTGCGTTTGTACAGCTTCGATGTGACGGCTTTGACCGACGTTCATACATAAACTTCTGTTACGCAATGCGTGCGAAGCCTAACTTGCCGTTCAAAACGTATCCATGCATGCATGACGCGGTTTGAACGTGGACGAGCTCCGTGTTGCTCGCTCTGCACTTCACAGGTCTGTACACGGACTTGGTATTACAATTTAATCGAAATATGTGCCAGCGTACGCGTAGATAGTGCCTGTGTGGACAGCTTGCGTACCATTTGCGCCGTCGGTCGTGTGTACTCACTTTCGCGGCCCTGCTGTCGCGCGCGCAAAATCGGTTTATAAGCGCGGAAAATGAATGCATTGTCGGCTTGAATCGCCAGAAATACTATCTGATGACGCAGCCTACTCAGCCGCAATTCACAGTCAGCAAACCAGGAACTGCGATCGGGGGTCCCTCGCATGGAACGCATTGCGCATCAAATGTAGTAGATCAAGCTGACACAGGCCCAAGGCCTGGCGACTCACGAAGTAGCTGGGATTAGGTACGCCGAGCGTAGGTTCTCGAGCGCTCGCCCGATGACGACCGCTTACGGTGCGGTGTGCGAGCGAGCAAGTTCGCGGACATGGACCAGCTAAAACGCTTTCAATTATTAAGGTTTGACCGCCTCGACCATTCTGAAAAAACCTCCGATTTCTAACTCTAAACGTCGCGTCGCGTCGACAGTTTCTTGCCTGCAGGAAGTGCTACGCCGGTCCGCCATTTACGTGGGCTGGCGGTGTACGCGGGGTTTCAGCTTCGCTTAGGTCTTCAACGGTGGCGAGTGGTGGCGGCTGGCTGCACGGCGGCCTACCGCACAGACCCCACTTCACGTCGAAGACTTGACGCGCCCGGCAGGCGGCTCCGCGATGCGCGTGCGGCTGCGACGTTGGTTGTTCCCTGACGCCTTCGCTGACCTCCTTTTCAGCAACCGACAACGGGTACCCACACGTTTGTCCGGTGCAGCCGCGAGTTCGCGTGTTCACACGGCTCGGCCAGGCGCACCGCGTCAAACTACCGACGATGGGCAACGAATTCAAAGCTTCCGCAAGAAAACAGAACATCCGCTAGGAAACCTAGTCATATGTACGCTACGAAACCTAGTCCAGCACTTCTGGTGGGACCTCGCTCTCGATACGCGGTGGTTTCCGTGACACATATCTGATAGACAGGCGGTGGTTCAGATCGTTTCGCTGTGTGCGGTAGGATTGTGAGTGACGCGAGCATTGCGCACTCCAAGTCGCATGCAGCCATTCGTTGTTAACTGGGACCGGACACTCGGTAAAGCGGTTACACGCTACGGCAATCGGGCGCAGTGCGGCTTTTGGTTGCTCAAGGGTTGCGGTGGGTGCAGAGGTTCCCACCCGGAGGTGCCGGTCAAATGTGAGAGCGGCGGAAGACCTGGCAGTGAGATCGATCGCCTTCACGACAAAGACACCACTTTGTTTCACGACAACGGGCGTAACGCCCTCTATACAAACACCTGGCCCCGGGCGACCATGCTGTTCCACATCGCACGCCGCGGGCAGGTGTCATGCTCAAGGACGCCATCGCGATGGTGCGGACTGCGCGCCGAACGCAGCTGAGTTCGGTGTGCACATGGCAGTATAGCGTGCGGTGTGTGACGTGATAGCATTGACGCAACGCCGAAAGGGCATCGGGTTGGGTTGTTAACGTCCGTGACGTGCTCTCTTTAGCGACTCTTTCGTGGCTACCACGCGCGCTTTTTCAGGCGCTGGAAGAAGTTGCCTGAAACCACCTAGGACATCCGAACGGGTTATGCCAAACCGAAATTTCGGCCGAAAATGCCCCCAAATTTGGCAAGAACACATTGTACATCTCAGCATGCATGCAATCGAACACTCCAGCATGTGTATTCGGGCACAGAGCAAGAATTCTCTGCGGAGGGGAACAGTTAAAAAAGCTGAAAGCCATGTCTACAGCCGATGGCGAAAGGGCATGTATGAGATATGGTGTGTGCACGTTGCTTGCTAGCCAATTCAGAAAGACATTTGTTGCGGGGCAACCAGACCTAAATGACAGCTGGCCACACAATCCAATAGCAAATACTCGCTTGGTAGTTGTTGTGCTGGTGTTTTCGTTTGGGGTTCCAACTTGCGTTTCCGCGCCCGTGTCGATGTAACTACTACTACGCGAGGTGCTGCACACCCTCCCCGCGGGCCGCGCTGCTGGCCCCAGTGGGTGGATGTACGAGCACGTGAAGTCCGCTGCGTACTCCTCCTCCCGCGCATTTGACTCAATCCTCGAATTCATTAACCTCATCGTCACCGGCCAGTTCCCACACGTCCCATCCTTGCTCGCCGCCTGGCTCATTCCGCTTCGTAAGCCAAACGGTGGCATGCGCCCACTCGCGCTCGGGGAGGTTTGATACCGTATTGCCGGCCTATGCGCCATGCGCGCCTGCCCCGAGGCCGACGCCGCCCTGCCCCCCTTCCAACTCTGTCGTGGCGTTCGTGGCGGACGCCAGTGCAAGGTCCACGGCATCTCAGCTGCCTTGCGCGCGGACCCGAACGCGGCCGTGCTCAAGGCCGACTGGCGCAATGCGTTCAACACCGTCACCAGATCTGCCGTCTTGGCCGCTGTCACAGACGACGCGCCCGGGCTCCTTCTCTTTGCAGTCTGGTTGTACGGCCACCTCTCCGACCTGCTCGTTCAGCGCGCCGCTGGTTCCAGCCCCCTCACGTCCCGCACCGGGGTCCGCCAGGGTGACCCCTGCGGGCCCCTCCTCTTCGCGCTTGCCCTGCAGCCTGCCCTCCGCCGACGAGCACCCTGACGTTGCAGTTGTGGCCTACGCTGACGACGTATGCCTGGTCGACCACCCTGCTGAGCTTCTGGTGGCGTTTTGCACCCTCGCTGATGCGGGTGCTGCTGCCGGACTCACCGCCCGGCCGGACAAGTCCGAGCTGTACAGCCCCGGCGCCGATGTCGCCGACGCTGCCTCCGAGATTGCCGCTAGCACGCCGCCTGGCATCCTTGTCGCCGGCGCCCCCATCAGCGCGCCCGACTTCGTGCGAGTATGTCCAAAACCTTGCTGAGGAGGCCGTGGCTAAGGTCGCCCGCCTCGCCTCGTTGCTGCTTTCGATGTAGGACAAGCACCTCATCCTCGCTGGCTCGCTGCAACACGCCCTAGCGCACCTGCCCCGCACCCTCCCGGTGGACGAGGTCCTCGACGCCCTCCAAGGCCTACGGGACAACATTCGCGCTGCCCACGAACCCTGACGCTGTCACTGATGCACAGGTCTTCCTCCCGCGCTGCCACGGCGGCATGGACTACGTCGCTCTGTCTGAAAACCTGCTGTCACTCGGCATACTGCTCTGCTGCTGCGCTTGCGGTTGACGCCTTCGCTGAGGCCCATGCCCGCTTCCAGCTCCTTGACCCGTGCGCGTCCGCCCCCATCCTTGCCGCCTGGGCGCATGTGCATGGCACCGCGGGGCATTCCTGTCGGCTCCCGGCTCACTTTGCGGCGGATGTCCGGAAGGACATCGCTGAGGAGGCGCAGTTCCGGGTGTCCGTCAGGTGGATGACCACGCCGGCGCTGCTCTGGTCGGCCTCGTCGCCAAGGGTAAGGAGCAGGATCCTGCCCAACAGCACCAGGCGCGGGTGCGCTTCTGCGCTTGTGTGACCGGCTCCGCGTGGATCGCCACAATCCCCACCTTCCACTGTGTAACGCTGCTGGTAGTATTGAGCACACTCCCAGAGCTCCGATGCCGTTCCCTCAAAGATCCACCCCTTATATACACAAGAGGCTGTGTGCGACCCCGGTTGTAATGCGACTGTAGCGAATTATCCGAATATATATAATATATAATATACGATATCCCTATATATCGGGTATTCTGGGATATGTATAATTATATATGTATATATACGGCGTGCAGCTCAGTTCGTGCATCCCGCGATCGT
>JAYMFU010038369.1:0-19019 GCA_036784835.1 Phaeophila floridearum
TGTGTGTGTGTGTGTGTGTGTGTGTGTGTGTGTGTGTGTGTGTGTGTGTGTGTGTGTGTGTGTGTGTGTGTTTGCACACATACATGTGCATGCGAGTGCACACGTGCAAGCATGCATGCAGTGGTTTCACAGACAAGAGTCATTGAGTTTGTATCTCTGAGTTAGTCATGCAACCAGCAACATGTGCAGCTTTGCAAACTTTGTCAGGGCCAGCTTCCGACTGAAACCACATTGAAGCTGATGAGTGCCACTGCTGGCCAAAGGATCATGGCTGTCTTGTCCCTCCATGCCTGACCAAACTCAGCAGCGGCTTCGTAATCACTTCCACGGTGTAGCTTTGCCTTCTGAATGAAACCGAGTCTATCCAGAGGTAGTAGAGATAGTGTCCAAAGGGGAACCATGTCAGGGACAAACCGGAACTCTGAGCCAGGTGAGCAGAATGCGGAGCAATCAACAAATGAGAGCCCTGGCTGTTCTTTGTTTTGTTTCTGATACACCAGTCTGTTTTCACCACGGGGTGTCAGTGCTGACAGGAGCAGGGGCTGTGACTGGTCGTTTGCGGAGCTCAGCAGGGTAGGGACAGACGCATGTGCACATAATCTCCCATGCGCGGCAACAGCACGCGGCCTTGGAAGCAGGTAGACAGCTGCGTGCCGTGAACAGCGCGCTATTGCAGGCGGCTGCTGCACATGACTCCACAGCTCAGGGTTCGGATAGAACCCCTGCGTCGAGCAACGACGTGCGCGTCCGTGGTATAACCGTTGCAATGCACTGTGTGCACACCACTCGGTCAGAATCTCTGAGATAGATCAGCTGTGGCGCGCCATGGCACGCAGCGTGATTGAGCTTGTCGCTTCACGCGGCGGAACTCGCCTGAACTGCCCCATGGTGTTGGGCACCACGGCAACGTGATTCTGTCAAACTCCAGAACTGCATGCGTCTGTTGCAGGTGCGCCCGCTGTTGTCGCGCGGTTATTACCGCTATGTTCATGTGCAAAACTCAGGAAGAACGGCCCGCAGTTTCAAACGCGCCCCACAGCGGTGCACCGCATGCATTTGCGAAATCGCGGGTTGGTTTGGCAGCACAATTTCGCAGCTGGCGCCTGGCACGACGCGTCCCGCACGACGCACGGCAACCGCGGTCGAATTCGCTAATGGCAACCGACAACTCGACACGCCAGTTTGCGGGCCCCGCACACGGTGCACGTTCCCTGTACACCATGATGACGCATCCTCGGGTACTAGAGCTTATATCCAGCCTCGAGAGTGCGCGTTGGTGGTGTACGTTTGAGTGATACTGCTGCAGCGGGTGTGTCCTGACTGTGAGCTGCCATACCGCTACCGCGGTCAGGCGCGCTCCACATGCAAGCCCACATCTCGGAAATCCACCAATTGGAGCAAGCCGTGTGGAATTGAGGCTTCAAGTCTGGCAGCTTTGCCGTGCGGTAGCGTGAGTCCCACGAAGGGCGTGGCTCGGCAACCGACCGCTGCTACTGCTTGTGCGTCCCAGGCAGCGTTCCGCGGGCATGGAGCAGTCCGCTGGAGAACAGGACAGCCACGAGGTCTCGCAGAGGACGCCGGTGCGTGCTCTCTACACGCTTCCCGGTTGCGCTTGGTCGTACGCCTGCAGCTGGGCCCGTGCGACACCACAAAGCGCTGCGGCAGGTGCTGGTGCGCGTTCGGCCCCTCAGCGCTGGCGAGGCCCAGCGGCACGGAAAGGAGGCGGCGGTGCGCAAGATAGACGATGGTCGGATCCAGCTCAAGCACAAGGACCAAGTGGCGTCGTTCCAGTTCGCCAGCGGCGTCCTGGACGCGACGGCGTCGCAATCCGAAGTGTTTGAGGGTGCGTTGCGCGCGCGATCCGGCTCGCAGCCATGTCAACTTCCGTATCTTGTGAACTGTTCTGTACCTCTCTGGGAGGGTGTTGTTGCAGCGAGTACAAGCGAGTAGGGCGCCTTTGGTCACGCAACCTGCCGCCGGCAGCGCGTGGTCGCGACGGCTGCCCCGGCAAAGCGATGTTGTGCATATCATCCGCGGCCTTCTGTTAGCACAGATGCGTGACAATCAGCTGTGTTTCGCAGCCCATGCGGCGCACAACGGCTCGTGCCCGGACGTGCTCCCAACTCCAGAAACAACGCCCAGCCGCACGTGAGCGGGGCGCTGCGATCCGGGCTTCAGCGGACAGTCGGCTAGCTGGCATGCACCAGCACTGCAGTGCACTGAACATGCTGGGGTGTGTGTGGATGGCCTGGAGAGCGAGTTGCGCCTGTGAGGGCCCTCCGCGGGACCTGATGTCGAACACGTGACGTGACCACTCCCTTGCTGTGTGCAGCGGTAGGCCCTTCCGTGCTAGAGGCGCTCTACCGCGGGCGCAACGTTTTCATCATCACATGCGGCCAGCGGGAGTCCGGTAAGACGTACAGCCTACATGGCGACCTGCGGACCATGCCCTACTGCAGCGGCACAGTCGAGACAGGTCTGGTGCCCAGAGTGCTGGAGAAGGTCTTCGAAGGGCTGGCTGGCTGCACGGACGGAACGCAGCCGCAAGACGCCCATGACGATGCCCACAGAGCAAAACCCTCTGTGAAGTGCACGTTCCTGATGGTGCGAAACGAGCAGGTGGTGGATCTGCTGTGTCCGGTCGCGAGTCCAGTTGAGACGGAACCCGTGGCTGGCAGCTTCGAGCTCGACCTATCCGCAGTAACCGAGACAGAACTCAAGAGCGGTACGCGTCTGCCTTTTGCCGGTGCTTGCGTGTGATTGCATGGTGCCCGACTAAGTGTGTGGTTGCGGGTCCACAAGAACGGACAGCGGTGGAATTCGTCTGGGGCCGTTTAACATGCGCGCGTGCGCAAGAGCATGTTCGTTTCGAAAAGGGCGGTCGCGTCAAACACGCCATGGGACACGTTACGCATTGTCCTATCCGCCTTCAAGCAGACAGCTTGGCACGTTTGTCGCTTGGTGCTGCGTCAAGCATGCTGCGTCATGTGACATGCGTCATGGCATGCAGCGGACGAAGGGCTCGACATGCTCCTGAGCGCTCTGCGGACGTCAGCAACCTCCCCGTTGGCTACAGCACCTGCCCATACGCTGCTTACTGTTAGAGTGCGCGGCCTCAGTGGGACAGGCAACGCTGAGGCATCTCAAGCAGACGACGACGGCACAGTGGACAGCAGGTCAACGCTGCTCACATTCGTAGATCTGGCCGGCTGGGGTACGGGGCCACAGGTGGTTGAGCAAGGCGGGACAGAGGAAATAGGTTCTACTGAGGGGGATAGCACTGCCACGTTGTTCATGAGTGATGACTTGATGGCGTTTTGGAGAACAGCTACAAAGGTGTGCCTGTGCATGTGTCGTCGCTCGCCACCGTTACCGGCAGTGACAAGGCACTGCAAACCATGTACAGTGAACCTATCCTGCCAACTGTGAATACTTGGGTGATGTTTGCTCTACCATTTCTTTGTGGGCATTTATCTAGCCGATGGAGCAGCACACGCCCATCTTCAACAAGAATGCAGCCTGTAGCAAGGATGATGCATTAAATCAAATGGCCATGGATTGAGTCTGCGTACCGGATGCAGTGAAGCAGAGACTGTCAGCCTGGTGACCTGCTGTAGTTGTGCAGGTGTCAGAATCCCAAGGGTGCACGCTCTTCCACCAGAGCGCCGTCTCGTTTGGTGCTTGCAGCCTGACCAAGCTGCTGCAGCCGGCCTTTGAAAGGACGGTACACACTGTACTCCTGACGACGGTTTCACCGTGCGTTGCTGATGCACCACAGACACGTGCCACCCTACAGTTCGCTGAAAAGATGCAGGGCATCCGGCGAGCACCGCTCCCAATTGCAACTGCGGCATCCAGTGGGCCACGAAAAGTGACACTTCCATCTCTCAAGGTATGCTAGCACATTGCAGTATGGTTGCTCTGAGTTCCAGGTATTTGGTGAACCTCTGATTGCACAATGTTTTGTGAACCAATGATGGAGGCACCAGTCACGCAGGAGAGCACCATCATTGCCACACAGACCAGACACATCAGACCTGGCGTATCAGGCCAGGCATGCTCTGGACCCCATTGGACAGTGGGTTGTTTGTTGTGAAATCAGCTGTGCCTTCAAACCTCGCTGGGACATCAGCATGGGTACTATGTTATGCCGAAAGCGCAATCCAATTGTGCAGGGCCGGCCGGCAATGGAGGTGGGCGATGCGCCCCAGAAGGTATCTGTCGGCGCCTCCAACACTGGCGAGGGAAGCGTGGGTGACCTGGACAAAGCTGTCCAAGCAGCACTGACAACAATCAAGTCCACAACTGAAGTGAGCGGGTGTGCTAGCTTTCGCCTCCAATGCTTTTGAGTGTGTCTTCATTTTCTTAGATGTTGCGAGTGAGTGTGGCACAATACCATCTGGATCTCATCTTGTTGTGGCCACGTAGTGTTCTAGAAGCTGCGTTCCAACCCAGGACCAGATCTCCTATTCTGCAAGGATATGGAGCAGCATCAGCAGAAATGCATACTAGCATTACAGAATCTTTTGTCCATCTACCGATTGTGAAACTTGCATTAAAGGTTCAGGAGACTTCTTACCGAAATTAACTACAAATTGAATTGGTTTAATGGCTAATGCAATGGGATATGTTACAAGTTTTGTCATTTTTCCTGAAAAGCTTAATTTTGTTAATTTAGCTGTAAATATAGCTCCCAATTTTGCCATTATTGAGTCAGATATGTAATTGACAATATCTGGGGTCATTGGAACATTTACTGTTGCTCTAGTTGTTGCAGCTGCGGTTTCAAGGTCTTCTTTTTGTTGACTTTGTGGATGGGATTCAGCTGATGCTGCTCCGTCTACTGATGCTGCTCCAGCGCCCTGTCTATGCTTGTCTGCTTGAGCATAGTCGTCGCCCCTGATACACCTTGTCATGTGTGCAGGACGCAGTGCAGCCCTGCATTCTCTGCAAACCACGATCCACATGTCTGGTCTATACAGCAGGAGTCCTTTGAAAAGGCCAGTGCCAGTGGATATGCACCCTCTGCCTTCACAACAACAGACACCCAGTCCAAGACACCTACGTTGGAAGTGTCCTATCCCACGGGCGCTCCACGCTCGTCACCCTCGCCGCTGCGGCCTCCCTTGGATCCAGAGCCAACCAAAGTGCAGCCCGTGCTTGTGCCACCTGCAGTTCCGATGGCTGCAGGTTCACCTTTGGCACCACCGTGTTCGGACAGTGGTGGTGCAGATAGCCTGGCCTTGGGGCGAGACTTGCAGGACCGCATCTCACGGTCCTTGGTCCACCGTCAGGTGTGTAGATCACCAGTTTTGCTTGTGAACTGTCGTGAACCTGGCATGTTGCATTCCATCGTGATGTCCTCGGGTAGTTGCTGTTGGTGGGGATGAGCGGTCGACATTTCTTGACTGGCAATGCTAAAGCTTGCAGCGGGGTATTATGTGCTTGCATCAGCTGGTTATGACCATGGTATCAACCTGAGCGTCAAAGGGTTTACAGTTGACTTAACACTGCACCCTGAGTCATGTTTTTTTACCCAGGAACAGAGTTCTGAGTGCAAAGCAACATAGGTTACGTGCTGATGTGGGCAGCAGCAGGTGCTGGGTGGGCCCTGTCTGTGAACATCCTGGCGATTGACGACAATGACCCTGCTTGTTGCAGGTGCCTGGCTGAGCAGCAGGCACCTGAGTCTGTTTTGGGTTCTGTGGGCCCCATGGTCAGTTTCTGTGGTGAGCATTGCACGCGTCCTTGCTGTGGTGTGAGCTTGGTGGGTTTGCACTGGAAGTCACACTTGATTGACCTCGTTCTCGCAACAGCATTCAAGGTGTTCAGGCATGAAAGATAGCTATCTGCTATCTATCTGTTGAATGGCGCATTTGTTCTGTTTGAACGCAATTGCTTTGAATGGTCTTCTTCAGGGTTGATGCGCCGCCTTGTTCCCATTTGTGAGGGTTATGCCTTTGCATTCCTATGTGCCAATTACTTACACCCCAGGCAACGTGCCTCATCCTAGACGCTCCCTGAGCAAAGGTTGCGTATTGATCATGCAGGGCTATGTGTCTTCCATGCTGAGTACACTTCAAACTCGCTGTGAGCAAATGGAACAAAAGGATGGCCTGGGCCTGGTTGCGATGGCAAGGGGTGTGGCTGTAGAGCTTTCTTCCTTAGTTGCTGAGACTGGCGTGCTGCGGGAGCTGGAGATGGCGATTGCGCGCGCAGAGGCACGCAAGGCAGCGCTCTCGATTCCCTGCAAAGGGGACTGTGAGGCGGCGGGGACACTGCGTGTGGAGATGCAGCGGGTGAAGGATGAACTGAGAGCTCGAGTTGTGGAGGTTGAGCACTCTGTTGAGGTAGCCAAAGCTTCACATGGTGCAAAAGTGCTAGAAGCAAGGGAGCGGCATGCACGCGAGTTGAAGGCCGCAAAGGTACCGCCACATGCCAATGCTACGTGCTGCATGTAAGAATGATTCCAACTGTTCCCTGGTGGGGTAGGTACATGCTGAGGCCGTACATGTGCAATTGTGAGCAACTAGCGCTGTCGGGTGTAGTAGTGTGTATGCGCTCCAAGGTGTAGCCTGTGGTCCATGGCGTACAATGTTCTTGGCCTGTCAGGCTTCAGTGTCCATGCTGGGTAACAAGGTCGTGAGGCAACTTGTATGATGCTGAAATTCTTGCAGCCCAAGCAGGGTTCAACCAATTAATGAGCTAGTCAGTCTTCCTGTCTTTCCCTGGAACCCCCTGTCAAACTGCTTTTAGCAGCTGCAAATCTGCGTTGGGTGATTGGAAGTTATTGGAGCTGCTTTCGGATGCAGTGTGCACTTCTGTGCCGATTGTGCTGCTTTGAAGTCAAGCCTCTCTGCTTGTAGGATCAAAACGATGAAGCTCTGGCGGAAGCAAAGCGTGAAGCAGCACAGGAGATGAAAACCGTTTTGGCTCAGCACAAGGAAGAGATTCAGAGCATGAGGCGCTGGCATGACCGTACTCGCAACAAGGACAGGGAGATGGTTTCTGATCAAATACACAGGGCTCAGGAGGCACAGCGTATCGCCGCCGAACAGCAGTTGAGTGCAGCAGCTGACCAGCATCAGCAGGAGATTGTACGAATTCAGCGGGATGCTGGAGAGGCAAAGAAGGTGTGAACCCACATAGGCTCAAACATGCTGCAAAAAGGACAAATGCATGTTCTGATGTTCTGGGTATTGCATAGCTACTCTGCAGCAGAAACCGACCCTGTTCCATAGCAATGTTCTTCACTGCAGGAAGCCTCAGTTGGGAAAGATGGGTTTGCCTCTGGCTTGTTTTTGGCGACAAGCTGAGTCTGCTGTGCGAATCTGCATAACCCACCCCATGTCATCAATATCCGGTTGTTGCATGTGATATTGAGGTGTCAATGGCGCACCAAAGCAGACAGGTTTAACGTTAGTACATAGCTGATGCAGATTATGGAGTGGGAAATGGATGGCCTTAGGAGCCAGGTAGTGAGCTTGCGTGCGGCCAATGCTCGCATGGAGGCGCAGCTGCGAGACCAGAAAGCCGCTCAGTTGGTGTGCACGGGTGCAAAAGAGATCCTTCCAGTTGCACCCCACGCAAACTCCCCCCATGTTACAGTGGAGAGAGATGTGCTGAAGCAGGAGCTGACACAAAGCCAGGTACAAACCACTTCCCTACTTCTTGTACTTTCTTCTGGTCACTGAAATAATATGCTCAGCCCTTGGCAGTGCACACTACGATGGATGAGATGCTGTCTCTGGTACCTTTTCTAACCGTGATAACATGCTTGCCCGTTGTATAATAAGCTCCAGTTGTACTGTTCATGAATCGTCCTGTGGCAATATCTTGTTGGTGGTCATAAATGTGACGGATTTGTCACAAGTGCAGGCTGTGATTTCCGCAACAGTGTGTGTGGACCTGGTTCAATGCAAAACGAGCACTGACCGTTAGCTTTGTATTGAATGTCCTGCCAGAGAGGCCACTGCAGAGCAGCAAGCTCCTCTGATAACAAGCTCTGCGTATCTTGCATCAGCATCACCACTGCAGATCAACAAGTTCCAAACATCTGGCATCAGCATTATCTTCTGTGTTTGGGGCCGTGTCGGTTTCGCCATGGCAGCATCAGAGAGATTCATGGGGGAAAATACATCTTTTAGGCATGATTCTGATGTAACGGGCCATCATTCTATCGCACCCTCGGCTGGGTGGATCCAGCACTGCACCACACTGCGACTCTTCCCACGGTTGAATCATGCACACACAGCATGCACGGCTGAAGCAACACTACAAAGTGACCAGCATCTGTGATACAGGCAACAGTCAAGGCTCTGCTGGTGGCCCTGCGTGAGCGCTGCCTCAAATGCTCGAAGCGCGTGCGCTGTGTCGACAAGTGCAACATGCTGTCCGTTCCCCTCACAATCGGTGGGAAGCCAAGCATGCTCTCTGTGCCGGCCCCCTCTGGAACGTCCTCAGCGACCAGCATTACAACAGAATCCCTCTCCCCAGAGGGCCAACCCTCTGCGCCGCCCATGACAGCAAAGCAGCGCTCTCAATCCTGCGACCGCCACGACAGGGGGCAAAGCGCAAAAGCGTACATGTTGGCGCCCACGCGCACGCTCACGTCACAGCCATCGGCGCTCTCCTGGGACATGAAGTCCGGCAGGTCACAGTCTTCGTCGTTCTACTGCAATCCTGAGGCAGCTACTTCCGGTCTGGTGAGCCGACCACGCAGCAGCACATCCCACCTGTCAAGCCTGCAGCGGGTGTGGGCAGAGATGGTGGAGGGCATGCCACCGAGGGGCGAGAGCCTGGGCGACGCTGTTCCAACACTGCTTGACAACATGTGTGAGGCAGCCGGCAAGGACAGAATGGCACCAGCAGGCAATCTCCCCGCGTCGACCAAGTGCAGCGCCACACAGGTGGGCAAGACCACAGCCAGCTCGTTCCGGGATGAGCACATTGAGGGGAAGGGGAACACGTATTCAGGGGATTCTATTCCTGTTGAGGGTCTCAAGGGGACAAGCTGGGGGAAAATTGAGCAGTGGTATGAAGATAGCCGGGATACAGAAGTAGGTGGGGGCCAGGCCCGTGGTGCAGACGATCCTGCCCTCGCAGCCGTCACCGACGCCCCGTGTGACAAGTTCTGCGGTGCAAGCGGGGGTGCTGGCATGCTTGCTGCAGCAGACAGAGACGGCTATGTGGCGCCGGAGCAGCCAACCGCCGGTGGTGGCAGCGAAGGCGCCGGCGAGGAGGAGTCTGTGGGGCCATACCCTGAGGCCCCGGGGAGCAATGGCACCCAGGGTGCCATCACATTTGCACTGCAGGCGGAGCAGAGCAAGAGCAGATCTAGTTCCTTGGCAGTCAGCACGGGGGTGCTCAGGCCTGTAGGCCCCGACGAGGAGGGGCCCGGGCCACCTGGGACATCGGTGAGCTCTGCCCTCATGAGTAGCACAGGAAGTGAGGAGCGGCTGATGTGGTCAAAGGTGGCATCCAGCTCGCACCCCACCACCACATCAAGCATTTCTGGACGAAAGGACGCGTCAGACAGCCTCTTCCAGCGAGCGGCGTCCTGCAGCGGCAGCTGCCGTTCCGCCGGCGCGTCAGGCTCTGTGGCATCCGCAAGTGGGACCAGTGGCACGCACTCACAACGGCTCCCACCACGGTGCGCATCCGCTGGCAGGCAGGTCCCTCCGGCACTTCCAAGGGCTCCACCAGTGGGGAGCATCCCAAGACGACCCGGACACCATGCGCGCTCTGTCTCTGCAGACGCGGTCGTCAGCATGGGTGGCACCCGGCGCAGCGCCTCCCCGCATGGGCGAGGCATGTCACCGTTACGTGCGGTGCAGCGTGCTGCAAGCATCGGCCGAGACTACCGGCTGATGCGCTCAGCTGGACGCACGTCCAGCAAGAGTGCCTCAGAATTGCCGGTAAGCACACTGGAGCTGCCAGCGAGCACACCCAGTCGCCACAAATATGTCCACCCACCAGCAGAGGGTATGCCAAGCCCTCCCGGCATCCAGGCCAGCTCCACGGGAGCGGCGTCCCCTCGCCGCAGCCCGTCCCCACGGCCAAGCTTCAGCTGCCCGACCAGCCCAAGCCGCCTGCCCTCGCCGCCGCCCAAACCGCGCTCACCGTCAGCTCCCGGCCCTTTGAAGCTTCCAGACGCTTCTGAAATTCAACGTGTGCCGCGAATGCTCTCTCCGTCGCGCGTGCCATCTGGACCAGCAACATCTCCACAAGCGGTCACAGGGGCGCCACCCGTACTGACAACGGAGCATTCCTTCAGCGTCTGGGAGGCTGGAAGGAATTCTGATGAGGCGCCAGCCCGGGGTGTTGGTGACCGGGCGGAGGCAAAGGGTATCGCATCGCTGTCGCCCGCACCTGCACCTCCACACCATGATGGCTCAAACCCGATCGCCCCACCGTGCGGTTCGGCTCGTGCCGTCTCCATGCAGCGTCCATCTCAGGGAAGCCAGCGTGGTCCAACTGCACCTGTTGTGCTGCCACTTCAGCCGCCAGTGCAGACGACCACGCGCTCGCCGAGCCCCAAGATCACAGCCGCTGTTCCGCCACACCTGTCCGCAAGTGCCCATGTGCACATGAAGCGTTCTGCACGCCCAGCAGCGTGGGTTCCATTGCCAAGCAGGCAGCAGACAGCCCTGCCCCGTGGCCGTGGTGAGCTTGCTCGCAGCGGTGGCCGGGTGGTGGCGGTGGGCGGAAGGCAGACTTCGCTGCACAAGAAGGGTGAAAGGGGGGTTGGACTAAACGGGAAGCCGCACGGCGCAAGTCAGGGTACACTGGAGGGTATCTGTGAAGAGCTTCTGTTGGATGGCGTTTGATCTTGCATTCCGGATGTTGGAGTGTGCAGGCCCTTGACACTGCATCAACACCCTGGAACACTGCGTTGGCGGCATGGGGCCCCTTGCAATGTGCTTTTGGGTTGACGAGAGAAGGTCGTTTACTTGTTGTTGACTTGTACAGTATGCTTGTGTGGGAGTGAGCAACACTGCAGCCTCGCATGCTGCAGTCTCATGCAACAGATGATTGGTGTGTGCTTTGAGTGGTTTGCCAATGGGCTGCCTTGCCAATGTATCACGATTGCATGTCTTTTGCGCTGCGGCCACTGTGCGCCTTTGGTTCTCCTCCCCATGTAACTGCAACACAGTGCACTGCAGTGCTTAGGCTTTATGTCTGAGCACCATGCTCCATTCCAGAGTGGCATCTTTCAGTAAGCTCTATTTGCACCTCATTGCAGACCGTGTGAGTAGTTTCCCATGTATGTGCGTTTGGCGCCTTGCAAGGCCATGGTTTGCAGCTCGAGGCCGTGTGCTGCATGCCATGATGCACTGCCCCCTGTCAATTAACAGACTCCAAACGCCAAGCACCAGGTGTAGGTACCTCGGTCCACCCGCACAGCATGATCAGCACGACACCTGCCTGGTTTGGATTGCAGCTGCACCCCCGGTATGATCATTTGCTCGCAAGCGTGTGCTGTTGCTTTTGCCTCGTGCGCTCGTCCAAAAGCAACAGCCAAAGACATTGTGCTGTGCAACGAGGTACGCACACGGCAACACGGGTTGGTCAGGCTGGTCGTCTGACGGTTCGTCCGGGATCACCACGGCAGCGCGCTTCAGTTGGCCAATGCTTGATAATCAGGCCCTGATTGGTAACCTTCACCCCTGCAAGGGCCCTGGCTGCCACAGCTGTTGGCCCACGGCGCAACGCGTCAGCTTGATTGGGTAAACATCGTGTCCGACCGTGTCTGGCGCGCCGAATCAAGGCCTCCGCATGCGTATATCGAGATACAGTCGGCCGCAACTGGCCGATTCCTAGGACACTTTTTCGTAGTTCGTAGACAAGCAGGGTGCGGCAAGCTCGCATGCCTTCCCAGCTCGGGATGTATTGATTCGCATCGGCCGCGGGACCCAGTCTAAAGTGCTCACCACGCGTTGGATCCGTTGGGTCCTGTGCCCCTGCCCAGGGTACAACGGCGTACGGAAAGTTCACAAACCCTGCGTACTATGAAGCTTCCTAGCTGGGGTGGAAGGGGGGAATCCGGGGCTGCACGCCTGCAGGGTGAACGCGACGGAGGGACGCGAATCAGTACGGATGGTGGATGGAACGTAGCCCGTGTCCCGTCCTGGACGCCAACTCGGAAGCTGACCACCAGCCTGGCGCGGCCTCACGGATAACGGCACGTGCGGTGTAATACTTGCAGCGCGCGCAGCTGCGTAGCTAATGGCGTAACAGCACGCTTGCAAAGCAGGCAGGATCGGACAGCAAGAGACACATGCGGAATGAACGAGCAGGCTGGAAACTCCTGGAGAACAACGAACGAAGAGCACAACAGAACGACATCGGGACGAAAAGCGCCGACGCGTCGCGGCCGCGACGCGTCCGGACGCGAGCACTGTGAACTGCGACCGTTCAGAACATTCCGTCTACGCGGCTGCTTCCTACACCGCTACGAAGCGCCCTCGTTCAGGCACCTCGCCAAGTGCGTGATCCGTCCGCGCCTGCGTTCCGTCGCCTGCGCAGCGTTTCCCGTCGGTTGCGGCACGCGCGCGAGGCCGATCGCGGGGCGGCGGCTTCACGGGAATCTGCGACTGTAACTTGTCGTCATGCATGTGTCGTTTATGTGGTGATCGCAACCGGTCGCATGCGATCGCACTTGCTGTGCACGCGACATGGCCGGCCCTCACACACGCAGACTACGCCCCATGCAGACCGCGTGCGCACCACGCGCTGCAGAGCACAAGCACCCTCCGCTGCTATGACCGCTCTGGCGTTACCGGCAGACTGCGGCGCTTATCCGCTGGTCGCGCATCCGCATCGCAGCGATCCGCCCCAACTTGCGCGAAGCGGTTAACAACGACATCAGCTGCAAGACGAGGAAAGAGGCCCCCCGCTGCCATCCCCTTTACGCGACATCATCGCCACGCGCGCTCACGCGCGGTAGACTAGTTAGGTGCGGTGCTGTCTCGTTGGCTAGCTACGTGTGTGTAGTCGGGCCAGCCCGCGCGTGGAGCTCTCGCGCGCGGCAACGCAACGATCGCAGCGTCATCGAACGCATGTGGCAAGATCCTCCGAGGTGCAAACCTGCTTGCGCTTGTACGTTTGCACGCGCATGCTCCTCCCTTTCTGTCGAACCTGCTGGACTGGGCTCGCTGCTGGGTTGCCGGGCAGCGGCTGGAGCCGACGAGTCTACCTCGCCGCAGACCATGTGGACCGCCGCGCTTGCCTTTGTCCTTGATCCGACAAATCTAGGTGTCGGATTGCTTGGCCTCGCCGTTCCCTCGCCTCGTGCGCTGGCATGCAAGCGTTCCGGCGTCCTGAAGTGTAAATTGCTCCAAGGGTTTACAATCGATTACCTCACGCGGCTGTTGAACTTTTTTTCTCGTGTCAGCTCCTCGTGCTTCATCGCCAGGCCTGGGCTCCGGCCGGCTCACGCAGATTGCAATCGCTGGCCCCGAGCGTACAAAGCAGCTGTGAGCTGCACTGCACAGACGCTTACGGCAGCCTGCACACAAGCACCATACAGCGCGGGTTCAAGGCTGCAACGTGCGCGGCGTGATGTCAGTTTGGATGTTGCGCTTTGCATGGCATCACGTTCGCTTGGGTCGAAGGGCGTTCGCTTGGCTTCGAGCTGCCAGGGGCGGTTCCACTTCCAGTCTGGGGGCCGCTTCCACCGCGCTGATGTTTGGTGCACCAGTGGTTGCTCATGTGCACCAGCTGTCTTGCCTCGGGCAGTTGATGCACTTGTGCTCAACAATGGTTAAGACCAACTGATATAGTATACTATAGTTAACACCAGTAACACGCAAATGTGCCCGAAACTGTGCTGCATGCTGCCCAACTATGTTGCGCTAACCCTTTAGACACCCAAGAGCGTTTCATGCCTGTGAACACGGCTCCATGCTGGACGAAACACTTTTTTTCGCTCGGCACATACTTGTTACAACTCCACTTTCGAGCTTGGCCACACAAGCCAATGCTGGCCCGGAACCAGGGGACCAGTATTACTCCAGGGTACCCGTGTTCCTCTGTCCTCAAGATGAGCGTCAACCAAACTGTGGTTTGCTGCGGGACTTCGCAGCAAGGGGATGGGGGGACTGTGGGGACTGTGTCCTACACGGTCGAGGTGCGCGTTGCAGCCTGTTCACAATGGACTCCGCTCTTACAGGTGCTAGATAGAGTGGCTGAGAGCATGGAATTGCATCAGGTGTGACCCCTGCCGAAACAGGTATCTGTGAGCTGCTTGCGAAGCCCATCTCCGTTCAGGCTGATCAAGTCGGCGTGCTCCCATTGTTCTTGCTCAATGTTGCGCTAGCCGTGTACCCCGAACGTGCTGGAGGCTTCTTGGCTGGATTTTGCGATGTTGGCCATGTGGCATGCATTATGGAGAGTATACGTACATGTAGCATGCATTATGAACAGTATACGTACAATCCTGGGTTGCGTAGAGTGTTGTTTCTTGTGCTTGGCAGTCCTAATTCGTTGTGCACATGCCGTACAGGGCACCCCGCCCAAAGCTCCTGGAACCGCAGCGGAAGATGGAAACCTGGGAATAACCTTGGCCAAGCACTTCTACCAGTCCACCAGTCTGAAAGAGCGCCCCATGAATACGTGTGTTGGGGCCATGCCACGCCAAGCCATTGGCGCCCACCATGCACTGCACAGCAACTCAGCCCTGCTCCACGGGTTGTACAAGCAGCGTGTGTATATTACATCGCAGCATTCGTTTCCGGGTTATCTGGCCCGCAACAGCAATGCATCCGTGCCGCTACACAGCCCAGCCCCCCTGTCTGTGCGTTCCATTGCTACAGAAGCCAGTGCACTACAGCGTCAGATGCATCACACGCCAAACTCCCTTGCCAGTTCGGTCACGAAGGAAGAGAGTGTTAGTCAGCGCTGGAGTCCGCTGCAACCCGTGCCGGGTGCTACGCCCGACCTCACCAGCCAGCAGCCGTCCAACAACGGCCCAATTAGCCCAGGCTCAGGCACCAGTGAGGAACAATCGTGCAGCATATCTCAGTCACTTGGGGACACAAGCACGCCAGAGCTCGGGCCGCAGGAAGTCAATTCAGGGCCCACGTCAGGTACGCATATCTGTCTCTTCTGTGTCTGCACAGCGTGACACGAAAGGGGCCCTGTACTGTACAGGGGGTGCTTCCCTTGCACTTACACACTGGGGTATCAGCTGATGTGTGTACCTTGTGCTTGTGTGCACTTGCCACGGACATCACGAACGCACAAATGGTGTGTGTGTGTGTGTGTGTGTGTGTGTGTGTGTGTGCGTGCGCGTGCGCGCGCGCGTGCCATGTGTATACACCTGTGAGCGGATTGGTCTGGCAGACAGCTCGAGAGGGGTGAGCTGGGCCGTGGGCGGAGAGTCACACTGCATCCAGCTTGAGGGACGCCTCCGTGAAGCCCTCGGCCCCCGCCTTCCTCTCCACGGCGTTTATGCGCTCCATCGCCGCGAGGTCCTGGCTCTCCAGGTCTTCCAGCGTGGTCCGAAGGGTGGCCTCTTCCTGCCTGAGGGCCGCCTCCTCCTCCTTCTTGGCCTTGTACTCCGGCAAGAGTGCCTTGACTGCCGTGAACTTGGCCTCCCAGAGTGCATGGTCCACGCCTCCCGCGGCCGCGGCCGCCCCCAGCCGGTCGGCTTCCTTCTGCACAGCGTGCCTGTGATATCGCATCGTGAGCACTTGCTTCAGCACCCGCCGGCGCTCGTGACACGCAAAGGATTGGCTGCACTTGTTTGTGGGCGGTGTGGGGGTGTGCAGTTTGCGAATGTGGTCGGGCCGGCATGCCTGGTACGGTGGCAGAGGCAGCAAGCGTGGCAGCCATCGCTGGACGCAGGAACTGTTGTTGGGTGCCAACGTCCATCTGGCTTGCGGCGGTCAATCCTCATAAGGTCACAATTGATAAGGCCAGCTGCCACCAAACTCCACGAGAGCTTCCGCAGTCTTTCGGTGCAGATCAAAACACACAAGTGGAACACACATATTGGCTTATTTCTCCACCCTGTTTTGCGTATGTGCCTGTGTGCCTGTGTGCCTGTGTGCCTGTGTGTGTGTGTGTGTGTGTGTGTGTGTGTGTGCACTCGCACTGTTCTTGTGAGATTGCTCTTGGCGGGTGGTGTGCTTCCCACCTGCAGCGCCTCCAGCTTGGCGGTCATCCGCGCCACCTTCCCCCTCAGTTCCTCGTTCTTGCGCGCCCGCTTCGCGACCTGCTCCTGCACCTGCTGCAGCTTCCAGAATCCCGGGTCGTGCGCCTCCTGCAGGCCGGCTTCCGCCTTCTCCTTCGCGGCACGCAGCTCTTCCACCTCCGCCTGCGCGCGGCTGAATCGCTCCTGCAGCCGCTCCAGGCCGGCCTCCGTGTCGATGCCGTTGTTCAGCACGGCCTGGATACCTTGCAGCTGCTTCCGCTTCTCCGCCACCGCCCTGCCCGCGCACGCAGAGCGCTGTCCACACGGTGTGGCATTTGCAGGCTTTGGAGCGTCCGTGTGGAAGTTGAAGTAATTGCGACTACCCAGAGGCTGTCAAGGCGCTCTTGCCAGAGTACAAGGCCTCTGGGAAGTCGTAATGACTTCCACTTCCACACGGGCGCAAGCCAACAGAAAGGCAGGCAAGCCACATACGAGCGTTCTGGACATCCCGGTGCACTCTGGATATCCTAAAGCATAGAAGCACTCTGGAAATCGACATAGGAGCCTCTGGGTTTCCCGAAGGCCACCTTGATGGCCAATGGCCAAGGTACTACGTGCAGGCTGGGGTTGTCGCGGTGTCTGGGTTGGCGCTGCTGCTGTTCATCTGCGCACGAACTCAGACAGGGGGTGTGCAAAGGGCATTCCACTGCACGTGTGCACAGATTGCTTTGCGCTGTTATAAAGGGCATCGCGCGCCGATCCGGTGGGTATGCTGGCACAGGTGTTTCTGGAACCATTCGGCTGATGCTGCACGGTGCACCAAGTGCGCAGGCGCCCGCAGCAATCGCGTTCTGAAAGCACAGGTTGCTATATCCTCACAGCCCACGTAATCCCTCTCTCAGTTTCTCGTCAACAAACCTTGCAATGGACTCTTGACTCTGGGCTCTTGCACGCGCGTTCAAACAGATACACAGGTACATGCATGCATGCATGCATCCACCTGGGTTACATCCACACTTGGCTGCGCTTCATGCTCTAACCAACAAACGCACTGCTGGAATGGAATCCAAGCATACCAAGCTGTTGGCTGCGCGAAGCATTGCAGCAAACTGAAGACTAGTGAGCTGCAGAAGTGGAATGGCCTCAAGCTGCACAGCATCGTCTGGACTCCCTTTCCATACTCACTCTCATTGAAACGCATCCACGCACTGTGTAATGCACTGTGTGTTGGTTGTTGTTGGAATGAACCCGACAGCTGCAACCGGCCATTCCTGTACACTTAATTGGAAAGAACATGGGTGGGGCAGCAGCACCCACCTGGGCGCCTGCTCGTGCACCTGCTGCCTGAGCTGCGTGATCTCCTCTCTGCTCTGTTCAAGCAGGGCTGCTGCTGACTCCGTGGCGAGTGCTGTGCGAAGCTTGGTCTGCTCTGCGATGTCGGACGCTTTTTGAGCCGCCGCCTGTGTGCTGAGCGCACGTTCGCGGTCGAGCTCCGTCTGCACCTCCCTGCGCAGCGCCATCGCCTCCGCAAGCGACTTGCACAGCGGCGTCAGCTGGTTCACACTCGGCTGCCTGCATGTAATCCAACGTCCTGGCAAATAAGTACATAGAAATTATCAATGGTTTGTAATGGTGTGTGTGTGTGTGTGTGTGTGTGTGTGTGTGTGTGTGTGTGTGTGTGTGTGTGTGTGTGTGTGTGTGTGTGTGTGCACGCGCGCACCATTTACGTGACATGCAAGAGTGTGTTTACACTTGTGTGCATGTGTGGGGTGGTTTTCAGCTTGGCCTTGATTACCTCCGCATAAACAAGCACGGTACTTTGCATTATGCACGTTTGCGCATCCGCCCACCGGCACCAGAGCCTTTCACCCCGAGCGTGAGCGACGCCGTCCTGCTGGCATCACTTTCCCCTTCTCCCTGCAGTGCATGCACCCCTCTTGGGCACACGTCGTTCATGGAAAACAGGGACTTTCACTTGCTGGCACTCCCCCACCTTCCCTCGTGTGTCAGACAAGGTTTTCCAGCTGCAGTGGCGGCACCCACGTGGACGCCTTTGCCTTTGCTCGCCCTATTCGCGTCTTCAGGGAAGCAGCCTCGTTCTCCTGCCGCTGCAGCTGCCTCGTCACGGCATCGATGTCCGGCGCCTCCGCCCGCTTCGCCTCCAGAGCCTGGTGCAGCTGCTTAAACTCCGCCTGCAGCTCCCTGATGTTGCCAATGTAGGGCGCGAGCTCCTGCAGGCACGGGCAACCAGTCGCAGTCTGCATCATCCTCGCAAGGCCTCCCGTAGGGCTGGTGCTGCGTGGCGGGATGCGCTGCGGAGGCAGCTTCAACACTCGCTCTGCAATTTGCACCAGCTTCTGCACCGGCACACACAGAGCCCCAACCCCACTCACTGTGCTGTTGGAATGGGGTTCCAGCTAGAAGTGCTGCTCACTGCGCTTGTTTGTACACTCTTCCAGAGCAGCAAAGCCACTCTCTGGAAGTCTGTGCAAACAGCACAGGCTTCCAGCAAAGCAAAGCCACGCACTGTGCTTGTTTGCTCAGGTTGCCAGAACAGCAAGACTGGTAGCACACGCTTCCAGCACCGGCGCAAGTACAGCAGTGTAGCAGACGTCGTGATTCAGTCCACCTGCCCGACTACAGCTTGGCAGCCGGCCTGCACAGCCCATGAACCTGCAGCTCCAACACGCAACGTACCACCAACGTCACGAAGCAAGCTGCAGCCGTCTGGCCATGTTGTTGGCAATTGCTGCTGGCACCACAGGGCAAGACACTGCTCGTCATACGCGTCCTGCACAGTGGCTACAAGTAGCTACAAGTGACTGTGGCTGTGCATGGCCTGTTGACCATTGTGATGCAGTGGTGATGCACAGCAGCAGAA
>JAYMFU010038480.1:0-10000 GCA_036784835.1 Phaeophila floridearum
TACGTTACGGTCTTCAGCAGGTAGGCTGCACTCTAGGCGGCTAGGAATGCTCGCCAGACCCGACTTCTTTCATTTCCGAATTTGCTTGCGACAAGTCCTAGCATTAGTATGAGTTCGTTGACCGCGTAAGGGCGATCCATCTTGATGACGAATTCCACGATAACAAGAAATAGAAATTAATCGTTCGATGTCTGCTCGTTCTCCCCTCTTCAATTCCCAATGAACAACATGATCTTGACCTATCATTTGTTCAATTTGGTCGATCTGATACTTAGTTAATTCTTTTATCTTTATGTTCCCACTGATACCTAATCGATAACGAACCTGAATGGCTTTTTTAAGTCCAATTCCATAAATTTTGGTTGAGGCAATTCTTACTTGTTTATCGGCAACTAATCTAGCTCCTGAAATATATAACATTATTGATCCTTCCTTTTACTAGTCTTCTAGGCTGGAATCAGAAATGGGCTGTCTCCTCTCTGATGATCTTTTCTATAGGTAGAACTCCTGTGAGCGGTCTAAACTTCGATCCTTATTTCTTCCAATTATGTTCTCGTACCCAAGCCCTTTTTCCAGAGTCTTGTGGAGGAGAATTTCACACTTATCTCACTAAATCAGTGAGAAAGTGCTCCGCGATGGGTCGCGGTCTCAAAATGGAAGTTTTTCGCCTCAGATCGACAGGGTCTGGAAAACCCAAATATCTTTGTTTAAGAGCGGTAAAGCAGTCCTTAAAACCGAAACACCAGGAAAGCTCCTGTTTTAGTCCCCTCTGGTTGATCACACTGGATTTTTCTGATCTTTCAGTCCTTTCATCGAACCTGCAGCTACGGGCTGTTCGTAACCGGTCTTTCTGTTGCTAATCGAATTAGCGAGGGCGAGGGACACAAGTCTATTAAGTAAGAATACACGGTGTAGGGAACCGTATACCACGATCACATTGGTACCATATGTAGGGGGAGGGATCCTCTTAGATCCAATCATATCACCAGGTTTGACTAGAAAAAGGGAGCAAGCTCAGTCATTACAACTTGGTCAAAGCCGATTGCTTTCTTCCCACGAAATGGAGAATCTATGGCAACGTGAGAAGCTAAGTTTCTAATTTGATCACAAAAAATAGGTAGCTCAAAGGGCCAACCCTTCCTCTTAGACACTACTACTGATCAGCATGACTTTCTTTCTTGAGTAAGGTAAGGGGTACGGAAACTTAATTTGCATGCCCTATTATAAACACTAACTGAATAAAACAAGGACTTTTCTAACATGTGCCACATCTTCTGAAAGACTCCTTGGGAACAGCTGACCAAAAGCAAGCAACCTTTCTCCCGGTGTGAGCTTAAAAAGAATGGAATCGGGATGCGTAAGTGCCTTCGCTCCCCTAAGCGGGGATGAACTCAAACTCCTAACAAGGTAGGCAAGCAAAGACGGGTTATGCCTTCCAACCCGAAAACAGTGCTTATTACAACGACAGAGTCAATGGCACAAACTTATTCAATAGCAATAGCTAGGGTAATGCCGACAACTTCAACGAGAGTGAACAGCTTCTTCGTCTTAAACGGATCAATGGCATTGAACAAAAGCATTTCTCGCCGGGATCTTTCCCATCTACCATTCCTCAACAACAGGAGATTCGATTCAATAGTAGTGCTTTTTCCTCCAACCTTGAGCAATTCGTGTGAACAGATTCAGGATGAATTTCCACTATGCCTATCGCCTTGAGCTTCCTATCCTTTAGCCGCAGGTGAACATATGAATTAGCTACTTTGACTCCTTAGCTGCAGGAACTCCCGGTTGCTTACCGGTGGATTAGCTCACCGAGTCGATTCGTTAGCCTCGCCGATTGAGAGTTTGGAACTCCCCTTTGAACGATTGATAGAACTACCCAAACAACTGTTTGCAACTCAACTTCTCCCTGATTAGAGACTTTAGTGAACCTCTAGGACGATTGAGAAAAGAGCTCCTAAATCGGCATTTGAAGGAAGCTTTCGATAGATACCATTGCCGGAAGTGGAAACACGAGTTCTAGGCCGTTTTCTGAAAGGTATTGACTTTTTAGAGCTAATGAGCCGAGGAGCTAATGCAGAGTTCGAGCTCTTTTGACAAGCAACACGGGAACCTGCAGCCCTTTCGTTCGAGTTCTGAGTTCTTGTTGACTTGCTCAATATTTCTATTATTATTTGGATTTTCCATTTCTCAACCAGATGGGACCTGCAGCTATAGAAGAGTATCCTTCCCTGCATCTTTCCGCTTGTTCCCTTGTTTCAGTAAACTTCCTTTACATAATTCTTAGGGTCGTCAAATCCATTCTTTTAAGTTAGGGTCTTACTGAGTGTCTTGGTTCCCGAAGTATCGTATCTGCGGATTTCCTTCTGTTTCTGGTCCGTCTACCCAGCTAGGGAATCCTTCGCCCTTTGCTTGCGCATTCATGAGGTCTTCAGCTTTCGTGCTTTCCGGGGACGTAGATTTACTTCTAAAAACTGAGCATTCTTAGTCGAATCTACTCAGTTATTATGGGACTCTGAGCTAAATGCTGGTTCTTCCCCGAGTAGCTTCTTATTGTTTCTTTCTTTCTTGGCCCCTGTCGGAAGAGTAGGAGAATCTTCTCTTCTTTCTCCGGTCTTTTGTCAAGTATTTCGCTTTCAGCTCCTTTGTTTAGTTCATAGTTAGTGGAAGATTATCTTCTTTGTTGCTGAGTTCTTTGTCTAGGCCAAACTAGCTTCCGGAAGAGACTAATTGAACTCCTCACTCGTCCAACTCGTCGAAACTTTAGAATTAGTTCGCTTGTTGGAATCGCTCGTTAGTTTGCTGAATCGTTCAAACTTGCTAACCTAATCTGCATTTCTTGCCTCCTCACGATAGATAAGAGGTACCTTCAAAGTGTGCTTAAAAGGCTCTCTTTTGTTTTCAGTAACCGAGGAGTAGTAGTGTAGTGGTAGTCCCGCCCCGTGAGTAGTGTGAGTAGTCCCACCCGAGGTTAAAGCAGTCCTAACCAAAGAGCTAAACGAAAGAGGGCGACCGTTGCTAGAGTTCATACCTCAGATGATCGCTAAGACCCGACGTAAAGCGTTAGACCTGCGGGCTTTTCTTAACCGAAGATGTGACCCGTTGTTCTTCGAATCCTCTTCCTGCACCTGCTGCTAAGTCCCCTTTCTTTGACCATGTCTCCCCAGCCGAGTGACAGTATGAATGAATGCGTTAAAACCAACCTCTGATAATGTACCCGCTTCAACGGTTAGAGGAAGGCCAAGACAAACAACTTACTCTTTCTTCGACCTTTCGGTGTTAAAAAGGTAGGTACTTTGTTCGGTTTTCAAGAAATAGAGGGTTACTTTGTTCAAATAGTTGGGTACTTTGTTCGGGAGACTGGAGTGAAATACCAATATGTGCGGCTAAAGGTTTAAAAGGAGTAAAGAACATAGCTAAATCTGTTTTGTGATATGATGGACATTAAGTTCTACATTTCCTTATTGCAGTGTATTTTTGCCAGGGGTATATTGATACGTGAATTAAGTTGCTCGGGGCCCATCCCAAGCAGCCTTCACTCACTACCCGGAACGGGCCATTAACAATACTCTTTTACCAACTAGGACGAGGAAACAGCTTTCCTTCATTTCCTTCAGAGGAAAACAAGGGCATTTATGAGAGCGTTTCAACCAATTAGGACTTTACAGAATTCACAATCGGTGATTTCGTCAATCCAGTCTCGTATGAGGCATAATTTCTTTTCCCTGGAAAGGGCTAGGGTCTCATCCTTCTCTGCTTCATCTATGGCGCCATACGAAGACTGAAATTATCCTCCTTATGGCCGTAACAACCACAGTGATAACACACAAGGTGCAGCCCCTCGTATTCAATACGTCTTATTCTCTTTCGAAAGGCCGTTCTACTCTCACACTGGTTACGAAAGGAGATTCACTCGGCAGAAAGGCTTTCTACCATAGAGGCTTCCTTATCTCATGATTGATATAGGCGCACCTTTACTTAATGGAGGGAGCTTTTATGTTAGTGCAGTGCTTGATAACAGGAAGAGCAGCAAAGCGCGGACTTGAAGAGCCGAAACTCCTTCACAGCAGCAAAGGAGAAGACAGAGTGACTATGAACCTTAAGCAGCGAGCGCACCTTTCTTTACTAGAATAGCAGCAAACAAAGAAAGAGCAGCAGCCCATAGGGAACAAGGCTAGGGAAGTCACCTTAATAGGTATCAGTAGCTCGTAGTATTCAAGATTTCCGATCATAAAACCACCCCCTCAAATTCCAAGGGATCGAGGTAGACTTGGCCCTATTCATTCATCAATCTATCTTATGCTATATAGAGCATGGGCCATTCCCTTTCGGACCGGGGCCGATTCGACAAGGGAGAGATAGGCTCAAACTCGAAAGTACGTTGATAAGGGAGCGCGGAAGGACAAGTTTAATGAATGAAAAAGCAAGAAAGTCAGGGATGGTGCGGAAGCACGTAAGCATCCCGAGCAAGATAGATAGATCTTCCGTTTTGGTGCGGAAAGACAAGCGCTGAACAAACCTGATAAGTTTTAGAAGCATGAACTCAGATATTTGAAGTAAAGCAAGGGAAACGGGGAACTCATCCATTGGACCATTGAGAAACTCTTCCTTTGACTCTCATTTGTCTGCCTCAGATGCTGCTGAAAGTCCTCTGAACCCCCTCGGATGAAAGAAGGAAAGAAGAACAAAGGTAGAGGGAAGCGACTAAAGCTCAGATCCCTCAGACAAAACTAAAGCAAGAAAGAGAGTTTAGAGCTACACTTCAGAAGACCGAAGGCAACAAAGAAGAGAAATCGACTACCCTATACTGAAACAAGAACAAGCAACTCAACAACAAGGCCTAAAACGAGAGTTGAAACTCCCTGTAAGGCAATCTATCAAGAGGAGGGGAAGGATCAGCTTCGTCATCTCCTGGCTAAGCTTCTATTGGCTTCTGGCTTTTTATTAGAGATCGAAAGGCGTAAGCGCAGCAGTTAGAATTTCATCCGCATCTGTTTTCTTGCTCCCTACACAGCTTATAGTTGAAATAGACTCTATTTATTGTTAAACACATCTGCATTTTGAATGAAATTCAGTATTATACCCTCATGTTTGTAATACGTAGCTCCTACGAAGGAGAGATTGGCTTAGCTCATATCTTTACTATAACCCCGGCCTGCAAAGGTTTTTACATTTTCATTTGAGGGTTGAGTAAAGTGTGTAAACTTCATCACTTCTCTCTATTCGGGGAACTAGATGAGGATGGGTATTTTAACATATCGAGGAAGAAAGCGCTGGTGTTAGCTTACATATTCGTTTATCGCTTGAAGTATCGTTAGCTCGGTTGACGAGTGGACGAGCGAAGAAGAGCAACTCACAATTGATTGCCTAGTCATTTACCAATCAGTTGAAAAAAGGAAATTAATTAACAATAGTTTCGAACTTGGGTAGCTCAGAACGAAGCAACAAAGCGATAGCTCAGTTTGGGTTCTCTGGACGATCGATCAACTCTTACTTAACAACAAGTTTGGAAAGCAGCTACCTTTGGCGATTGATTCGCTACTGTTTACCGATTGGTTAGCTCAGGAAAGTAGATCCGTTTTTAGAAGGTCAGACAAAACTAAAGCAAAGAAATCCTCCGGAACCTAGAGTTTACCCAAAAGGACAGAAATAACGATTGACCTAGCCTAGTCAGGGAGCAAGGATCTGGCTTAACTGCGGATGAGACATCGACGGCAAGCTTTGGCCAGCGACATCAAGGAAAGGATCGACGTCTTCCGGCTTAGCAAGGAACAAGGAGTAAAGAATGGCGAAGGCCAATCATTCCTTTAGTTCTATTCGTTCGCTTTAAAGCACGAGCTTCGGGAAAGAGATAGATTTTCTATCTTGTACTCGTCGTCAATCTCGATTCAACATAAGAATTCATTTACCTTCCAAAGAGCTTGCATCAGAAGATATGCTCGAGAAGGACATCTGCTACCCAGGGAAAGTAAGGGCTGTCAAAGCTGTCCTTCCATGAAAAGGAGTTGCTTTTCTTTTACTCTTAGAAGCCTTCTTTTCTTACATATGAAGGCATGAGGTATAATCCCTTTACCAGCTAAAAAGAATGATTTTCTTCAAGTAAGAAAGAAATCTTTCTTCTTAGCTGTTTCAGAAGTGAATCACCCCCCGGTCCGAGAATAGTAAGCAGACTTGAACTCCTCTCTTATCGTATAGTAGCAATTCTGACAAGAGATGCGGAGTATGTAGCAAATGCCGCTGATGCGTAAGACATTGAGTTGGCCTTAACCATATCCCTTCCTCTCCCCCATGCGTAAGGTTTAGGAAGTCAGTTTCATTTGGTGCTATCTGAGATCCTTATTGCATAGAAAAGGACGTGGTGGCTGGTATTATCATATATAAGATATAGGTTGCTTTTAGAAGTGATCTCCCCTATAAGATAACTATCTCTTTCATAAGAGAAAGAACCCTTATCTTTCTTAGTTTCGACTTTCTAGTTTGGCAGCATCTTAAGCAGACCTGGGCAAGAAAGCCGCTCAAGCGTCTTTTCCAAGGAATTTACCCCATCCCAACCAGGGGGAATGGGAAGAACTTCATTTTAAGTGAGACTAGTAGAAAGGTGCACGCAAAGGGATTTTGAAGCAGGCTGATGAATGAATGTGAAGAGCACCCTGATAAAATAAAAGGATTATGATCGTTAATCGTTAGAGTTAGAATGCCATATAAAGATGAAGATCTTAATCGATCTGCCTTTCTTCTTCTTCCAACTTACTAGTCCTCTTTATACCCTTCCCTTAAGAAGCTTTCTATCGTAAGGAATTGATGTAGCAGTTAAAGAATTCAACTTGGCTTCAAGCCGGGCTAGGAACTTCGAACCTACTCCTTTACCCTGAACTCGTAGCTTTAAGATCGATCGGACTTGGCTTATTCCTTCTTTCGGTAAGGCGCACTTCAACCGGACGTACAACTCGTATGGGCAGCGTGCGGTAACTATCAGGGCTGGCTTTTCTGGGAATCCGTCTTCATCCTCATTCCCTTCCGCGGCGGTTACTAGGCCGTTAGTTAGTTCCTTCGTTGTATGCCGTGCCGATAGTTCCTTTCTTTCCACTCCTGGCTAATAGTCGGCAAGCGTTGGTAAGCGTAGAGGGGGGGGGGAATACCCAGCTGTTCCCTTTCATACTCTTACTTCAACGGGCTAGAACCTTGCCCTTTTCCTTTATCTATTCTATTTCCCCGCCCTTCAAACAAAGGCTAGCGATGTCACCGGACGCATTCACCTACTAGAGCTCCTTCTCAATCCCATTCGCCTTTAGGTGTGATTCAAAGAGGCCGCGGTAACGCGAAGAAAAGTGTTGATTCGCGTGGCTTTTGACAGAACTTTTTTAAAAAGTTGATAACTTTATCGTTCTTACTTCCTGTGGATATTTGTTTCTTTGCAAAGCTTATCGTTTTTTTAGTAGCACCTAAAAGGTGAGATAGGGGAAATTCCATACCATACTGCTTTGTCATAGGAAATGACAAGATTGGCGACCAAGGGGTGGTGAGAGAAAGACAAGAACTCATAAAAATAGGCTTTGCCCATTGGGCTAGTCAGAGTGTTAGAAAAGTTTAGCATGAACAAGCAGAAGCCGCAACAATAAAATAGTATAAAAGAAAAGCGATTCCACTCTTTTCATAAAATCCTAACCTACAAGATCATAAGTACCTAATATGATAAGCAACCGTCAGAAATCAATGAGTGAAATAAGACGGATAGAGCGAAATAATAAGTGGATGAAGCCTTAGTCCATTTTAACATCCAATCTTACCAAGTCTGCAGGTCAGAAAGGCAGATGGGCATGTTCATCCCTTGAAACTGCTTCCATTGGCATGAGAATTTGCAATTCCTGCAGGAACCTGGCACCTTCAGCTGCATTTTGGTTTTATTTTCTGCAGCGAGCGAAGTGCGTAACTGAGCGGTGGACTTTTTTTTTATCATCAGCTTTGTTTTTTTTTTAATATTCGCCCTTTTTTTGATAGTCCAATGCAGGTTATTGTGGGCTGTGTCCTTCTCCATGGGCTTCTTTTGTTCCGCTTTTTTGTGGATTCTTTGATTCGATTTCTTCAATGTACCGCCTCTATCTCTACTCTAAAAAGGGGCTTACGCACTTCGACTCGCTCTGTATGCACCAAAATCCAATCATTGTGCATACAGCTGTGGTGGCTCCTTTCATTTAGAGTTGTTTAAAACGAAAGGAAAGGCTCTTCCACCTCTATTTACTATATATGCTGTTCGACTGAACTCGTTCTCGTTTTGGCTCCGCCTTCATGAAATTCCAAGACCCCAAAAATTCTTCGATCTAAATTTCGGGCGTATGGAATTCGTTCATCTCTAGTACTGAAGATAGAAGGGGAATCCATCTTTGTTTTTGGCTCGCAATAAAGCTAGGGTCCTGATCGAGAAAGTACTAGTCCTATCTATCCACCTCTCCAGACACAATATCTTGAGTACCTATGATGGTGACCACATCTGCTGGCATGTGATGTTTGGACATAGAATCGAGTCCTTGTAAATGGGCAAAGCCAGGTGCTCTTATTTTACGACGGTAGGGACGATTGCTTCCATTACTGACCAGAAAGACACCAAATTCTCCTTTAGGTGCTTCAACTGCGGTATAGGTAGAAGAAGCTGGTACGGAAAACCCTTCTGTATAAGGTTCGAAATGGTGAATTGAGGTAGAGTAGACCGATGATCCTGTAGTCATTTGGCCGGCTATTGAAAGAAAAAGCTTGCATCTGCTCCCTCTATTATATAACCGGTCCATCTCTCTCCAAACCTAACGTGGTAGTTTCCCATCATAGGGCTTTCTATCTATAGATTGAGCCATTACCAAGGAGCTAATTCGTTCAGAACTCAGTTGACTCCTTCTATAGATAAGGCGGAGCGTCCTTGGTTCAGCATTATAGCACATAGGGCTTCGGCCCTACTACAGCGCTTCGCTAACTCGAAGCGCCTCGCTATGAGAATCTAGCTTCGCTAACGCTCGGCTAAGTCTTGAACCTTCGCGTTGACCGTTCGCTTTCTCGTCGCTAGAGCGTTTTCTCATTGCGCGGAGCCCCAACGAGGAAGGTCTTAGTGGTTTATCATTGGGTCAATAATGCTAATCCCTCTTTTTGTGCTACTCCTAGGGCGGGAAGAAGATAAGAAAGGGCGAAGCGTTCTCTGATCTACTCCCACTCTTCACCTCTTGGCTCACCTGGGATACGTACACCCTGTTCTTTCTAAAGACTGCCCTCTCTCGGATGGATGTTGGTCCAGCCTACTAAGAGGATCCCGTATCCAGCAACCCAACCTATACAAAGGGCATCAAAGCCCCTTTACTAGGTTGGAGCTATGAAGCTTACCAACATTTCATTTTTGATTAAAAAGGGAAAGGGCTCAGCTGGTGCGCAGGAGCGCACTTACGTTTCCCTTTACTAGTCAAGGGGGTCCCGTGGTTCCTATGCCGCCGCGTTTTCCGGTCCTTTTCTTTTAATGCTTCGACCCGAAGCGATAGCTTCTAGCTAGTTCAGTGGATAAGATGGCTGCGCTCCAGCTCACTCAAGAATGGGACGGCAGTGGTCCGCCGGCAAGCTCGTTCTGATCTTGGACGCAGTACATTGGAATCCTGAAGCACCACCACGAACGCTACCGCGCGTCCGCCTGCGGTGCGGTAAGGCACCACCCTCTTGTGCCAGCAGCCAACTCCGGCGTGTCAGCTTAGTTATCCTCATCAAGCCACTTACTTGATGTCTAGCTTCCCAACTGGTAGACCTTTCCTTTTCCCCCAGATCAATGAAGAAGAGAGACGTAAGTGGATTCTTCCGAAGAACCGGAAGCGAAGCGCTATGCCGGGGCGGGGGGACGGGAAAAGAAAGGGCTCCGAAGAAAGAAATTGGGGTTCCCAATGCTTCTCCACGCTCAACGAGATGCGCCAACCTCGGGATGCTTTACTCCTAACCCCACAAGGTTCCGAGACGGAGCTTAACCTGAGTCTCGGTT
>JAYMFU010038480.1:15000-18915 GCA_036784835.1 Phaeophila floridearum
TAGCTGTTCAATGGGGGCTCTAACTACACCATACTTAACTTAAGAGTGAGTAGGAAAGAGAGAAGGAAAGGGGATCGATCCCCGACCTAGGACGAAAGAGGCCAGATTCCATTCCTTTTCCCATAAACATAAAGGTTTCATGTTTTGAGGCTAATTCCTTTTCTTAATTCTTAATTTAGGGAGGCTCCTATCCGATTGACAAGAGATGCTTGCTCTTACTTTTAAAGGAGTACGCACTAGGCCCACGCTTTCTCGATCCACTATCTTATTCATTAGAAGAAAGACGGTTCACCTTAGACCACCAGGGAATTGAACCCCGAGTACCCAACCGGCGTGCGTGGGTAGATTCCTTCTGATCTTGAAACTGAACTACGTAAAAAACGAATATGAGCTAGACAAAAAAGATAAGGAACAGAACGAGGGACATTAGAACATGGACTCACGACAAAGAGCCCGCGGTAGGAGGGAAAAAGCTTTAGGTCTTGATTCGGATCCCAAGAATTTCTCCATACATCCATATTCGATCAGTAATTGATCATTATTCGAACACTTGGTGGTACACACCCCAGGACAGTCAAACAATCCCACCGCCTAGCAGCAAGCTCCAAAAAAAGAATGCTTCGGAATTGCTTAACACCTCAGGGACTAAGCCCGACTAAGCTCTTTCTTTTCTCCTTCTTAATTCATTCATAACCACCCCAGCACAGCAGATTGTGAAATATCGTATGAGAAGAAGATTGACTGTCTTCATTCAAGTCAGATACGCAGAAAGAAAGAATGAATCTTTCACCGGTCGTTATAAGTCGATCTAAAAAGACATTCTAGGTTCTCGGTCATACATTTGCATGTGAAATTCCTAAATTCGTAGGTCTTAGGTGCTTGAGCGCGCCTAGCAGCACAAAATCGTAGATGTTGTTGAAAAAATTCTTAAATCAAATAAATAAAGAAAATAAATTCACTTTGCAGTTTCACCTTTACGCCTCTCCAAACAGGTTTCCAAATGAAACCACTACACCCTCAAACCAATATTGACATAACCGAAAAGCAAAAAGAAAGAGCTCCTCTGCAAACCTTAGCGTTGTAGCAATATAAAATACGCCCTGAAAAATGGCTTTCCCCTCTACGCCACAAAAAGGCTGTCTCGGAAGTGAAACCTCTCCGCCGCTCCAAAGAAAGAGTAGGATTCTATCACCACCTTTGGTGGACTATGTTCACTCTTTTCCTCTACTTAGCTAGCAGCAACCGAGGACTCATCCAATCCAATGATTTGCCTCTCCTTAGACACTTATTGATTGAATTTTTGAATTCACTACACTGGGGAATCGATTCATTAATCACTGGGCTATGCGGCATTAACGTGGGTATTCACCCTATTCCCAACCTACAAGTATTCACTGGTGGGTATTTACTTCACCAGAAGATACAATAAATAAGCTTCGGAGCAGCTTTTACGCCGGTGTTTGGACGACGACTTATGGGTTCCAAGGTTCAACTGCAAATACGGGGCGAAAGCCCTTTCGTTTAGCTAAGTAGAGGAAAGAAAGCCCAAAGTAGGGGTTACGAGGCTAAAACCCGTTTTCCGGAGCGGAGAGGAAAAACTTTTCTTTGAAGAGTCCCCTTTGGTTGATCAAACTGGATTTTATTTTTCCTTCTTTCCGACTTCGAGTTACTAAACTAAGGATATACCTTTCCACATGGGAGAGGTCGAAGACTAGAAGAGATGAAGACAAATTGATGAGTTCTAAGGGTTCAACAACTTAATAGCGAAATTTCGTACGATATCCCACCCTCGTGGGTGATTATTGCTTGAGGCTAAAAAGAGCTTTCTCTAGAAAGGAATTTGTTGATTCAAAGCGGCGATACGGGCCTATTTCTTCAAAGGGTAAAGAAAGACCAGTTCTCGCTTTTCAAAGATGGATTGTTAGCATGCTAAGAGCAAGCCTTGCCTTTCCAAGTAGCTAAGTAGAGACAACGTTTTTCCGCGTTGTAGAGGGAAAAGCCCCTTGTAAAGTCAAGTAGGGGTTCCGAGGCCAAAGGTATTGCTAAGGTAAGCTTCTCCGGTTAGACTACGGGCATTTCAATCGATAGAGTCGCCAAAACCCGTCTTTTTTGTTGCAAATGGGATTTCCATTCATAGAAGGACCCTGAAACCCCTGATTTGAAAGAACACTCCACAAGGGCAGCCTACCATGACCGCCACACAACCAGTGTACGTCTCTCTGGGATGTAATTCTCCCATATCCAAAAGCCCCACGCCACTTGAGGGAACGACGGTCTGAGATGTAAGTAAGCAATGCTAGAGGTGAGATCACCAAAAACCGATTTCTGCCAAATCCTTTTATCGGTAGACACCTGAGTGATTGGAATATATATAATCTGCTCAACAATGTGAGGATATCGAACAATAAATGAAGCTGAGAAATGCCATCTATTGTCGTAGTAATAATAATAAATTGTCTGAGAAGTCCATGATCTGATAGAGTTCGGCAAACTCAGTTTTTCGGCAATAGAAAAACCCAACCAGTTGTCCCACCAGAATAAGATTTGAGAGTTCTCACCAACGGGACTCGTCAACGAGAGTCTGATAATGCTCCCTCAATCCCGGCCAGATGGAAGAAGAGGTGTGTTTCACACGCGGCAATCGCAACATGTTCAAATGTCGATGTCTCAGAACATCAAAGAATGGGGTTTCATTCGTAATGAACTTCCAGGCAAACCTCATAAGAAAAGCATTATTTGTATCTTTCAGGGAACGAAGACCTAATCCTCCTTCCTCTCTCACAGCACAAATTCGCGCCCAGGATACCGTAACAGCGGGTTTCCTCTTTCGGGTATTGGGGCTGGGTCATATCATAGCATAGGTACCATCCTTTCTTCAGAGTTCTTTTGCCGCAGCCGCCCAGAAGAGGGCAACTTTCCTTGATGAGCTGGTAACAAGTTAGCCGAGCTAGCACACACGCCGGGGTCTATCTAGTAGTTCACAAAAGTCCATCTTTCTTTCTTCTATTTCTCCCCTTGTTCCTGGGCCCTCTGTTACCGACTACCCATAGGAGAAAATCCGTATTTGCCGGTAGAAGCAGTCAGTTCGAAAGAAGTGCAGCCTCTTCTATTGGAATGTCCCCTTAATGAATGGGAAAGTACTTCGATGACACCAATGATTTAAGGACAAAACAAATCTATGACACGGTACCTGGATTCCTTGCCTTGGTAGCACAGGAGCGGTGAAAAAAACAATCCCAAGATTGTTAGGGATGCCCCAGATTTATTCTCTTACGACATTTCGTAATTCGGAGTCGCGTATATTTGAAATATCTTATTTAAAGAAATGTGAATTCGATCCTTCAATCTCTCACTCGGAATGGAAGTTGGAGCCAGAGTAGTCTTCTCCCCACATGCCTAGCCGGATAGTTGGCTTTTATGCCTTCTACAGCGATGGACTGCGGTCCCGCGAAGCCGGGGATCGGAAGGTGAAGCACCGACTTCCTTCTGACTGAAAGAGAAAGAAGATCGAGGGAACATTTCTTTAATTCAACACTACTTTATTTAGTAATTATTTAGTTCAAATGAGGGATGAAAAAGAATTATTTCTTGGACGTAAAATCCGTACTTGACTCAATTTGAGAAGCAATGGCAGGCTAAAGCTAAAGAGGGAGTCTTTTGGCTATGCAGAAGAAGGAGCTCTTAGCAATTGAATCAGAATAGTCTGCCCTTACCCCAACATAAGGTGGAGCCTTAACCCGACACAAGATGGGACCCTATTAGGTTAGGATAGTGGGCTTAGTCAGCCCAACAGAAGTTGTCAACCAAAAAGGAGAAGTTCCCGTGATTTAAGGTGAATCTTTGGCTTTGAGAAAGAAGCACGGGCTTCCGCTTGTATATATTATTTATATATCCTTGATATTTGCATTATCTCTC
>JAYMFU010038591.1:0-5000 GCA_036784835.1 Phaeophila floridearum
AGTCGAAATATGGTTAGAGCCCTTATGTGCCTTGAACTTCTATTAAATTCAGTTAATATAAATTTTGTAACATTTTCTGATATTTTTGATAATCGTCAATTAAGAGGAGACATTTTTTCAATTTTTGTTATAACTATTGCAGCCGCTGAAGCAGCTATTGGACCTGCTATTGTTTCATCAATTTATCGTAACAGAAAATCAACTCGTATTAACCAATCAAACTTGTTGAATAAATAGTATTTATTGGATCAGTGGAAAATTGAATATTTAGAAATAAGTTCAAATTAATAGGTTTGAAACGCGTAAGGTATGATTGTGGTTGCAAAAACACAAGAAATCAAAGTATTTTGGTCCTTTTTCATAAAGAAATTCGGAAGTAAATTGATTATGATGACTCATTGATTCGTCCGGTATCTAACTTATAGGATTCATTTATAATTTAGTTTACTAGACCGAAAATTTATGACGTTCAAAATGTATAAATCCAATGTCACATTCAGTAAAGATTTATGATACATGTATAGGATGTACCCAATGTGTCCGGGCGTGCCCCACTGATGTATTAGAAATGATACCTTGGGATGGATGTAAAGCTAAACAAATCGCTTCTGCCCCAAGGACCGAAGACTGCGTTGGTTGTAAGAGGTGTGAATCCGCGTGTCCAACAGATTTTTTGAGTGTTCGGGTTTATTTATGGCATGAAACAACTCGCAGTATGGGTCTAGCTTATTGATACATTGCATAAAACTCTACTTGAATCCATTTTTCTTTTTTTTTTACCGACAAAATCCGTGCTCAATTGAATTTTATTTTGAGCACGGGTTTTTCTGGCCCAAGCGTATCTTGTCTTTACCACGAACCATTTTCCTTATTTAACAATAATTGTAGTTTTGCCAATATTTGCAGGTTGCTTCATTTTTTTTCTTCCACATAGGGGAAATAGAGTAATACGGTGGTATACTATATGTATATGTATATTAGAGCTTCTTCTAACAACTTATGGATTTTGCTATCATTTTCAATCAGATGACCCATTAATCCAACTAATGGAGGATTATAAATGGATCCTTTTTTTGGATTTTCATTGGAGATTAGGAATAGATGGACTCTCTATAGGACCCATTTTACTAACGGGATTCATCACTACTTTAGCTACTTTAGCGGCTTGGCCGGTTACTCGAGATTCTCGATTATTTCATTTCCTAATGTTAGCAATGTACAGTGGACAAATAGGATTATTTTCTTCTCGAGATCTTTTACTTTTTTTTCTCATGTGGGAGTTCGAATTAATTCCCGTTTATCTACTTGTATCCATGTGGGGAGGAAAAAAACGTCTATATTCGGCTACAAAATTTATTTTGTACACGGCAGGGGGTTCTATTTTTCTTTTAATGGGAGTTCTGGGCGTTGGTTTATATAGTTCTACTGAACCAACATTAAATTTTGAAATATTGGCTAATCAGTCCTATCCTGTGGCCTTGGAAATATTATTTTATATTGGATTTTTTCTTGCTTTTGCTGTCAAATTACCAATCATACCCCTACATACATGGTTACCAGATACCCACGGAGAAGCACATTATAGTACTTGTATGCTTCTAGCCGGAATCTTATTAAAAATGGGAGCGTATGGATTAGTTCGGATCAATATGGAATTATTTCCTCATGCTCATTCTCTATTTTCTCCTTGGTTGATAATAGTGGGCGCAATGCAAATAATCTATGCAGCTTCAACATCTCTGGGTCAACGGAATTTAAAAAAAAGAATAGCCTATTCCTCTGTATCTCATATGGGTTTTATAATTATAGGAATTGGTTCTATCACGGATATGGGGCTCAACGGAGCCCTTTTACAAATAATCTCTCATGGATTTATCGGTGCTGCACTTTTTTTCTTGGCCGGAACAACTTATGATAGAATACGTCTTCTTTATCTTGATGAAATGGGCGGAATAGCTATCCCAATGCCAAAAATGTTCACGATGTTCAGTAGTTTTTCGATGGCCTCCCTCGCATTACCAGGTATGAGTGGTTTTGTTGCCGAATTAATAGTATTTTTTGGATTAGTTACTAGTCCAAAATATCTTTTAATGACAAAAATCCTAATTACTTTTGTGATGGCAGTTGGAATGATATTAACCCCTATTTATTTATTATCTATGTTACGCCAGATGTTCTATGGATACAAGATATTTAACGGCCCAAACTCTTATTTTTTTGATTCTGGGCCGCGAGAACTTTTTCTTTCAATCTCTATTTTTTTACCTGTACTCGGTATTGGTATATACCCAGATTTCGTTCTTTCACTATCAGTTCAAAAGGTTGAAGTTATCCTATCTAATTCTTTTTATAGATCGTTTTTTTATTGATAAAAAAAATGAAAAAAACGATCTTATTGTTTACAAAAGGGTTCGTTGTACAATGAAAAAAAAAGGGCTTTTTCTTCTCTTGTATTAAGTAAAAAAAATGAATTTGAACTAGCGAGAGCTCCATTACTTTGATTCGCGGGACTCTCGCTAGTTCACACAAAGTGATATTCATATGCGTTGGATACTTTTCTATTCCTATTGGTAAGTAGTAAGAACCCCGTTTTTTATTTAATTAGATGTTAATGTAAATGAACCATAACTATGTAACCCTATTCCTAATAGATTTACTCCAAAATAGCATATCCAAATTATAAGAAATCCAATAAATGCTACAATTGCTGAATTTGTACCCTTCAATTTTATATTTGTTTGAGTATGTAAATAAATTGCAAATATGATCCAAGTAATAAAGGCCCAAGTTTCTTTTGGGTCCCAACTCCAATAGGATCCCCATGCTTCGTTAGCCCATACTGCTCCAGAAAGAATCCCTATGGTTAAAAAGAGAAATCCTAGACTAATAACCCGATAACTCCAATAATCCAATTGTTGAATCAATTGCGACTTATAATAATTTATTGGAGAAAAAAAAGAAGTTTTTTGTAAAACATTTTTTCCTTCATTTATGTATTCGACTTTACCAAGTAAAAATGACTCATTTAAATTTAATAAACGATTATTCGTAGAAAAAAATCTTCTATTTTTTCTAACTGTAATGACTAGAAGTGATACTGATAATAATGATCCACATAAAAGGGCCACATATCCTAATATCATCATACTTACGTGCATTATTAACCACTCGGACTGAAGGGCGGGTACTAATATGGTGGATTCGTGTATTTCAGTTAAAAGACCTGAGGTAGCAAAACCCTGGGAAAAAAGAGCGCTTGGACTAATTATTGTGTTTAGAATATTTTTATCTTTTTTGAAATATGGAACGATATAAATAAAAGAAAAACTCCACGAAAGGAAGATTAACGATTCATATAAATCACTTAGTGGAAAATGTTTTGAATAAATCCAACGAGAAATTAATAATCCTGTTATACACAAAAAGATCATTATCATGCCCTTTTGGGATGAATCATATAGTTTTCCGATTTCATCAACCAAAAAGGTTATCAAATGAATTGTAATTAGAATTAAAACAATTGAAAAAGAAATATGAGTTAATATATGCTCTAAAGTTGAAAATATCATAAAAAAAGTTCCTTACATTATAAAATCGAAATCGGAAATTTAATTCATTATTATTCATTATAAGACCTATTTTATTTTTTTAGGAGATGACATGCTATGCCGCCACTCGGACTCGAACCGAGATGCTCTAGCACTGCTTCCTAAGAGCAGCGTGTCTACCGATTTCACCATAGCGGCTTGTCTTGACCCCATAATAGCCTATGAATAAGAAATCGTCTAGATTTAAGAATTCTATTGGTTGCAATATTTTCTAGAAAAGATTCAAATCGATGAATCAAAATTTGTTCAAATATGTACTTGAAGGTTCATTATTTTAGTTTAGGGTTTTCGTTTTGTTGTGGATTTTAGACTCTTTTCCACTGGAACTCTTGTAAAACCAGCAAGTCTTACTAGGAATTAAGCCCCCCATTTTTAATTTACCGTTTTTGATTTATTTGATTTTCATTTTAAAAAGTACAACCCAAAAATAAGTTTTATCAATAAACAAAAAAATATTTTAGATTTTTCCAAATTCACACATATTTATTTATCCAGAATATTTTCATTAAGTGTTTTTGCGTGAATTGATGGTGAGAGCTATAGGGGCTCTATATAAGAATATATATAAAATCCAAAAGTAAGCAAGTTGTACAAAAAAGAAAATATTATATTACAAATAGATTGATGGGAAAAAGAAGACTCCCATCCTGGAAACAAAATATACTAAAATATAAATCTAGTATCTTGTATTTTTTTGTTCATTGATAAAACTTTGTTTAAATTTGGTCAAAGTAAACAGAAGAATTCCATTTCCTATTGATTAATTCACCAGGAAATGGAATTGGGGAATTTTTTTTTGAAACGGAAGGGTTCCATTTTTGAATCAGGTCGGTTCTAAGGTTTCCGCTTTATTTCTTAATAACTTATTTTTTGATTTTATTTGTTTGTTGCACAAAAAAACTTTTTGAAGTCCCGGTAGAAAGAGATTTCCCTAAAGAAAATGCTTTTAACGCCGCCCAATAGCCTTTCCTTTTCCAAAAATTTTTACGAATACGCTTTTTTGATGCAGAAGTACGTTTTTTTGGAACTGCCATTTAAATAAAAATTAAGAGATTACTCATTGGTATAGCTGGATGTGAAAGACATCTATTGTTCAAAAAAAATCTGCGCTTTTCTAGATAATTTTTTTCTAAAATTCTAAAAGAATAGACTATGGACGATATGGTAAAATCGCATAAAATTTTTCTAAAAAAAAGAAGAATATTTTGAGTAACTTGTCCTAATTTGACTTGAATTTTCAAATTAGAACGAGACTCACAATAAATCTTTGTCTTTCATATGATTTGACCAATTGGAACTTCTTGATTTGAATATTTGAAATATTTAGAAGAAATTCAGAAAGAATAAGTAAAATGAAAAAAAAATTTATATTTAAGTTAGTGCACATTTTCA
>JAYMFU010038702.1:0-18669 GCA_036784835.1 Phaeophila floridearum
CCCCCCCCCCCCCCCCCCCCCCGCCCCCCGAGCCCGAAGCAGCATCAGTACTGGCACGAGATGCGCTGCAGCCCCCAACACATATCAGAACCCTTCGGCAAGAGATGCCACAGACGCCATCAGTGCACACGCTGCGCCCGTGGAACGCTGGCAGCAACGGCAAGCCCGGTGCAAGCAAATACAGGTGCGCACTGCGCTTGCCCAAACATTGCCAAAACAAGCAATCTCCCGTTGTGCAGCACCGCAGCTTCGTCACCGCTCTCTCATCTCTACTGCAACGCGTGTGGCGGAGTAGAGACACACAGAGGGAAGGGCCATCCCGTCCTACCACAGCCCAACTCATTGGAGGTGTGCTGCTGCATGAGGAACACTCGAGAGGTTCTCCTGAGGATGCGCAGCTGCTTGCTCATGCCGCTTTGCACACGGCTTGAATGAGCGGATGGTGGACGAGTGCAGTGCATGACTGTGCCAGTGAGTCGCCTTTCGCCTGCTGGAGTGCGGCGCGCCTGCACGACAGCCGAAGCTCGCTGTGAGTGGGGTGAAGATATGCTATGACCTGTTCATGTGTGCCTGGCACCCGGCATGCAATGCGGTGGACATGATGCAGAATGCCATTTTTGTGCTGGGAATGGCATAGAAACCAAATTTGATCAGCTTGGAGTATTATAATACATGCGTTTTATTAATCCATCGCTTGGTAGCTGTTGAGATGCGGTTTTCGTTTTCGTTTGGTTCCAACTTGCGTTTCCACGCACGTGTCGATAACTAACTACCACATAGAAATCGAGCGCAACTACTACGTAGAAACCAAGCGTCAACTGGGAGTGATGCAAGCGACGTCACGCACGGGCAAGTGATTGAGCGATGGTGATCGCATGTGTGAATGCGAGTACCTGTGTGTGAGTTCATTTGCACCCAACGGCTCGTGTGACAGAGTGTACAAACCCGGGATTGCTACGGGCAGGCATAGGTCAGTGATTGTGCATGCCGCCTCACCCCGCCCCAAAGAAACATAGCATGGCACCTGAACATGCGGAGCTCCTTCACTTCATCGGCCGCCACGGTCCCCGTCAGCTTCTGTATCAACATGTCACACAGGTAAGCCACCCACCGTGTGTTAGTCACGGGTGTGAAGTTCTCCCACCGGCAAAGTGTGCCGTCGGCTGTGTGCCTCCAGGCTTCCGTTGCCAGCTTTCGCATGCTCCTGTACGTGTCAAACTGCGCACGGCATGCACCACTGAGGGGTCATGGTGAGCGCGCTCAAGCAGAGGTGCACCCGCCGATAGTGCAGTGACAAACGCGGCTGCCACACGCGTGTACATGTGTCACACTGCGTATGGCACACACAGCTGATGGATTGCGTTGAGTGGAGGCAAGCTGAGATGAACTGACCCAAGACGGCGAACTGCATCCATGGCTCCATGCACGTGCGCGTGTTATCATACTTGTCTGCGTGCGTGTGTGCGTGCGCGCACGTGCACACACACACACACACACACACACACACACACACACACACACACACGGGGGCCACACACGAATGGCAAACATGCACATGTTCGCACACACGCATACGCACATACGCGCACGCAGTGTCAATGGATAGACGTGCCTGGAGCAAGCAAACGAACCTGACAGTGGGCACGAGGCCCCTCAAACAGCCACGGCTCCTGGTCCAGGTCCAAGTACACAACCTCCCCGGTCGGCAGCCGCAGCCGGGAAAGGGTAAAGTCTACGATTGAGACCCTCACGCCTTCATCTTGCAATCTCCATCTGTGTCCGCGAACCGTGGCCGAGCAGGGGCCGTCTGCTGCTGTGGTGGTGCGCACAAGGATGTTGCTGACGTGCAGGTCCCGGTGTTCAAACCCGTATGCACACTCTGCTGCTGCAAGGGCGACGACCACCTGTACATGTTGCCCATGAATCTAAATGCCCTTTCATCGCTCTCTGTGTGTACGCGTGAACACATGTGTGCATGCATGCATGTGTATGTATGTGTGCGTCAGCGGAGAGCGACACGAAGTACAACAGTTGGAAAACACAACAGAAAAACTGTATGGGGAAACATAGCAGCAGAGTAATGTACAGCAAGCAGGCACAGACAAGCGTGGAGCCACTCATGCCAGAGATACGGCACGACGGCAAGCCTCAGATCCAGAAGACGAGAGCGCAGTGCAACGCATGGCAAGCAAGCACGGGTTAGCAGTTCAACGGATCAGTCCCTCGTGTGTGTGTGTGTGTGTGTGTGTGTGTGTGTGTGTGTGTGTGTGTGTGTGTGTGTGTGTGCGCGTGCGCGCGTGTGTGTGTGTGTGTGTGTGTGTGTGTGTGTGTGTGCACGCGCGTGTCTAATGCCAGAGGATGCGCACGGCTTGCTCCACTTCTGTCTTGCATGCCATCTTTCTCAAAATGAACACTCAAGACCTGTGAATCACCGGCTGTATCAGGAAAGCAGATCAGGATCTAGCGCGGCACTGTCGACACCGAGGACACAGCTGCAGCATGGGGAAAGATGAGGCGACAACAAGGGATGAGCAAGCACGTGGGACTTGATGTTGGGCATTCAGCAGGGTACACCATAGCCAACCAGTGGCTGTGGAGCTGCGTTAGGAAATAAGTCATCAAACTCAAACTGGGCGAGAGCCTCTCCAAACACATTGCTAACGGTGGGACAGGAGGTTGCATGGAGTGCGGGCTGGTGGCAGGCACTTGAAAAAACTTTCGCTTGACTAGCCTGCTGGCGTTCAATCATCCACTATTCAACCTGGTACTGATAGGCCGAGCGGATATACTAACGCGCCCAAGCAATCCACAGCCACTGTCAGCGAAGGACGAGTACAACCCGCCTGCACCTGCACAGTCCTTTGTGCCCCTTCACTAATTTAGGCCGCGCAATTGAAGCCACATGACATCCATGCTCAGTGTTGCTTTCACTTGGAATGACACTGTGTCTGGCTAGGTGCCTGGCTGGCAGTGGACGCAGCACCGAGAGCACGCGAGCCCTGGGCTGGCACCATGGCATAGTGGCTAGGAAAACAACGCCCTCCAAAGACAAAAAGAAAACCAATTGTGCTGCCCACTACGCAAATCACACAGTGCTCAATCACCTGACCTTTCAAACCCCCTTGTCATGTTGGGGCTATCTGTCAAGCAAGGACTTGCTGCAGGCAATGCCATGGTGGGCGCACAGCACACCTGCTTGATGGTTGCCAGCTTCTTGGGGTCCGTCACTGGAGCATTCCTGTCATGCACGACAAACTCTGCACCCAGGGAGCACGTGCAGGCAGTCTGCATGGTAATCAACGATCTAGAGTGGCAAGAAATGCCTGTCATGATGAAAGAACATGGGAAACAAACTCCCTGCAAGCGTTGGAAGGCAGCCAGCTGTCGAGTTCAATGAGTCACGCGCACCATCCACAAACCATCCCCCATCCGACGTAATTCGTGCCTTCTTAAACGAGAGCCCCAACTCTGTCAAGCATTCAACCACCTGCAACAAAGGTAAGCCCTTTTAGACAGTAGTGCACACACACTGATTGAAACCACAATGTCCTTGGTGCCACCAAGAGGTGTGTACAGGGAATTGCGGGTCGGTTGAAGAGTGATAGTCTGAAATCTCACACACGTGGCAAACGAGTGAGGAATGGATCAACCAGCTGACTGGCGTCCACAGCTTTAAAGCAGGGTTGCTGATAAACAGTGGGACACAGTGCAGTCTGCTGTGAACCTTATGACGTGGCAGCCCTGGCGATTGAAGCAACAGCTGACGAGGGCCGGCTTCAGAACAATGCAGGGACAGCAGGAGTACGCAAGACAGGTCCAGCCCTAATAAAACTGCCCGTGTGTACAGGTGTAGGATCACCTGTATCAAAGTCCCAGGTCTGTTTGCGCTGTCCAGAGTTATGCGCGTGTCCGGGCCATCTGCGTGGACATCAATGTTGGGAGGGTGCACTCGGAGCTCCAGCGTGAGGTAGTCCAGCATGTGTCCATCCTCGTTGACAGCTCGCTGCTGTGTGTTGTCAGCCTCCCTTCGTGCCCATTCCTGCCAGGAATACAGCGAAGCAGAGTTCGTGTTGGGAAAGAACTGCATCGTAGCTTGCGGCGATTGCAAGAAGACAAAACGACGTCACTTGCGCATCTGTGCGCACATCTGCCCCACGAGAGCCCTGCGCACGTCTCTGCGAGCGCCACACCCACAACTGCTGCTGTCAAGGGCAAAACAACCTCCCCGGCACCAGGTGGCGAACAGTATCCACAGCTGAGCTACAAATAGCCGGCTTCGGTTGTTGAATGAATATGTCGTGCAGTCCTGTGTCTACGGCGCCTAATGGGCCCTGGTTGCCCTGCGTTTTCTGCTGGCGTTAGCCGTGTTCTGCCGTTTGTTTCGCTTCAGTGTCCCAGACGTGGAAGCGGCTCCACGCTGTTGCACTGACATCTCATGAGACCTGATCCCCGAGCGGTAGCACGCCTGAATCGCCGCGCATGTGAGGGTGTACTGTCCAATTCGTGCTTCACTGAGCTGCTCTAGTTATGCCTGGCTGCTCAAGGATGATGATACCTTTACAGAAGGGGAAGAAAGCAAGAACACAGCCCAAAATCGGGAGCTAACACAGCACACAAAAGGACGCTCGGACCACAATGAGCCAAGCCGCGAAGCCAAACGACCAGAAAACACGCAACAACTAAAGAGCAGCAAACTATGGCCACCGGAACGCGAGAGCCACACAGCAGCAAACGCAAACCATCACTCCAGCTCCGCTGAGGGCACCAGGTCGCCAGGCATAAACACATTGCCAGCGACCTTGCGTAATTGAGCGCGCGTAATTGAACACAAACTGTGGGAACACAACGTAGATGCCTTTTACAGTGACTTCAGCAATGGTCAGTGACGTGGCAGCACAATCACAGCAATGAATATCCCACACAATCATCCCAACCGATCCGACAACTCCAACACTGACCTGGGGCGGCAGCCATCCACAAAGGAAAAAAGTAATCAACATAAACCACCATCAACTACGCTGCTTCAAACGGAATGACGCTATTGTTTCAGATCAGATGAACGCACAGCAATCAGCCCAACTGCACCACCCAACCCACCATGCCCAGCAATCAATGTTGTACACAGCTGTCAGGAAAGCGTGCGTGGCCTCCTCATTCAATGTATCTCATCTCCCTGCGCTCGTGTATATCCTCCAGGAGCATGCTGACGAAGAACACCGTCTCCTCGGGCGCTGCAACCCACAAAATTGCACAGCAGTCGCGAGTGGCATTGTCGTTGCCGCTGGCTGTGAATCTGTCGCCCACATGCAGCGCCTGCATGCACATGTTGTCAACCTCAAACCACCATGCCCTGTGGTTGGATGCACTCGGACTCCCAGGCACAACACAGTAAAAGATAGCCGGTCCACACACCACGATTGAGGCAGCGCACCACACCTACTTGATCAGCCTGCTGAGTACTTCACAGCGAGCAAACATGCATGCCTTCCAACACGACGAGCCATCCGAACACAGGCCAGTTGATGAGCCTAAGGGAACAGCAGCATTCATAGCAGCGTGGGAGGACTCTGTACGCCATGGTGTATATTGTTCATGGCACACGCTGCCTGTACCACAACCACAACCACAACCACAACCACAACCACAACCACAACAACAACAACAACAACAAAATCGCTTTCACACACAGCAGGAAACACCGTGGGAGACCAACGACGCGTGGGTCGACGAGAACGCAGACGCAGCCTTAACGTGCCATGTCAACGTGCCGTGCAAACATGTCATGATCGCCAGTTGCTTGCAGAACACTGCGCGGACCCCGTCGAACACGTGTCACCACAGCAGGTAGAGCTTGCCGCAGTACCCGTGTCACCCGTTTTCAGCAGCACCACAGCACGGCTGCCTGGCCTTGCGAGCGCCAGCCATGAGCCAGCACTGCACTCACACCTGAGCGGACTTGCACCCGAGGTACAGCATGAGGGCATGCAGGCCGATGCTCTTGTTGCCGACGTCCACGAAGACATCCGTGCCGGCGTTGAACGCACAGAAGGGCACGGGCGAGTCCACGAGGCCGCTGTGCACCGTTATCGCGATGTCCTCGAGCACCTCGTAGATGGTGGAGCTCTGTGGGATGATGCCGACCGCCCGCTCCTTCCGCAACAACTGCACCCAACCGGCTGGAGGCTGTCAGCAGCGCAGGAGAGCTTCACACAAGTCGCGCTCCGACACACGCAGACACGGGGCGCATGGACCATCTGCCATGTCTGATCGTTGTGCAGCTGCTGGTGCAGGCTCCAAAGCAGCTCAACAACACGTGCACGTACAACCTAAGACGTCACGCCTGCGTGCTTCCATGGGCCACTTGCGAAACACGTTGACATCAAACACCGCTGGGGAGATGTGCCGCGAGGGAGCATGTGGTAATGGCATTGACACGACGAGCGTGTGGGGGCCCACAGCGACCCGGTGGAGAAGCCAGCGGCCGCGGCCCACACACCTTCACATCCAACTTGAGCGCAGCTGAGGTATCGAGCAGAAGCCGCTGTGCATGCTCCAGGAGCTCGAAAATGTCGTCCTCCTTCCACGTCTGCATCTCCCGCGTCTTCCATTCGTTGTCAGGCACGAACACAAGGTGCTGTGACTCATGGTCATACCTGGAGGGCACCCGACCTTAGTCACCTCTTCAGTGCGCCACTGTTCTCACCGCAGCAGCACTCATCTGTGCACTTGCTCCGGTGTGTGTGTGTGTGTGTGTGTGTGTGTGTGTGTGTGTGTGTGTGTACAGGGGTGGAGGGTGCGAGTGTAGTGTTGTGGCTCTGGCTATACGGCACCTGCCGACCAATGGCTGCATGCTTCCAGAGCTGGCGCACTGTGCAAACAGCCAGAGCAGGGGCTGCTGGCCATCAGCTGCATGGCTGCCCGGTTGAGAATGCCACACAGCCGAGCGCAACAGCTTTAAACTTGACAGAACAACCTGACAGAACAGATGCCGGGGTTGGCTGCGCACCTTAGTAGGTAATTGCACTCGCCGCCCAGCACGAAAAAACGATCCGTCACGCTGCTGCGCAAGCGCTTGGACTTGAAGGCATCCAGCAGCCCCTGCGTTGCGAAACAGGTGCCTTGAGCGATAGGCCCGTGGGGACTGCCCAACAACAGCCGCAGCTCTCCAAACACTAGCACAAGTAGCCCTCGTGCATCCGCAGCAAGGCAACAATACACAAAGCCAGTAGCAAGCTGGCACACACCTGCGCACCCCCCTGCATGCCTGGCACACCAAGGCCAGCCAAACCATACGCACCACATGAGTCGACTTGGTTGGCAGCACAACAGCCCAAACATGCAGAATCACGCTGACACGCAGCAGGTCTGCTGGACAGGCCCACATGCAGTATCCAGAAGCTGTGTTGAGCTCCGTCTCATGCACATCATTTCTGGCACAGGTATCAGCAGAGACGTAGCACCACAGACAGATGTCGCACCTGGACACGGATTTCGAACTGCGACGCGTCTCCGGGATAGCCCTGTGCGGTGCACACAGCGACATTGACCTTGCGGCTCATCAGCCCTATCATGGCCTCCACCATGCGGCCGTCGTGCTCCATGTGGCACGTGGATGGCTTCTCCTCCCCCGAGTACAGTGTCCCGTCCAGGTCAAACGTGATCAGCTGCAGGTCCTCCGCAGACGCGTGCACCTGCATGCTTCTGTTTGGTTCGGTTTTCTGATGTGTGTGATTTGGAACCCACCCCATCAGTTGGCCATCGCTGATGGGGGGGTTGCTGTGCTTGGATCAGCAGCTGCATGCAGGCCGCGAGGCTGCGGCGAACGGGGTGCCCAGCACTGCCATCCGCCTGCGGTGGCGTGGACACACTCGTGCGGGCCAACCCAGGCTGCAGCGCCCACATGCAGCATGACCGTGGGCTCTATACTGGGCGACGGGCGGGCGCGTCCAACACCTGTGCCACGTCCACAGCGGCCAGCCACTGCCGCTGATGCTGATGCAACCTGTGGCAGTGCACCCGACTCCACTCCACAGGTTTCAAACCGCACGGCAGTGCAGCCAAGTGAGCGCTACTGGTCCGCACGACGGCACCAGCAAACTGCCGTGTAAAGCGCTCATGAAAGCAGATTTCTCACACCAGGTGCTGCACGAGAACGAGGACGCGTGCCGCACTCAGTCATCCATGGGGAGCATGGGTCGATGGCCGCGACGTGAGCGGCCAGCAGGCGACTCATGGCAGCCCGATCCACCAAGCAATCACGGTCTTGTGCTGGGCGCTGACAGAAGTGGACCTTTATGGACAGCGATTTATGAAGCAGCCGCGGGTTTAAGGTTGTGGGGTGAGGGGTGGGGTGCATGCATGGCCATGGCGATAAGGCTGCCGCATGGTTTTCAGTCAAGAGTCCGGGCTTGGGAGACGGGTTCTGCCTACTGCGATGCAGTGGGAAGTGACCATCACGCGTGCGCACCAACCATCAGAAGCGAACCGCAGGCGGCTCCTAGTGCCCACGGCAACTACAGCCCCGCACAAATAGTGTTCTGAGGCTGAGGTGCAACGTGCGCATATAACACGTGGTGACTTCGCTCAAGTGCAACAACCCCCAGCAAAGATTCAGCAAGTGCGGATGTGCTTCGTTCACGACTAGCTGGGAAGGCAAAGGCCACCATAAGGGACCATGCGCGTGTTCGCCCGAGATGCCAATTGATTCAACGGGTTCAATGCTGATGTGCCGCAACGGCAGGCATGACACAGGCTGTGTTGTGAGAATCTGGGCCCACCTGTGCAATGTTGAGGATGTGCCGGATTTCAGCAAAGTTTGGCTTGACGAATCTACGTCGGGAGAGGTCAAAATGGCGGTCGTACTCCTCGAAGGCGGCCCGCAACGGCAACTCGGTGAACATGTGGCCCACCACGGGCACGAGCTGCTTGAGCTTCGAGCGTTGGGGGTCCCTCCGGTGCTCCTGGCACGGCACACGCTGCTTCAGTTTACAGTGCCCAGAAGCACACTGGGGCACACTGGGGTAGGAAGAGACAGGCGGGGATGGAAGGCTGCGCTCCAGGGAGCACGACCCAGCTGGCCAAATGCTCCGAGGGGGGAACAGGCACCTGAACCCATTTCTCCATCTTGGTCCAGGTCTCCGTGCAGGAGTGTGTTTTGTGCATGTCGATGATGAAATCGATGAACTGGTCCTGTTCCTTCAGCCGGCCTTTTCTGCGCAGCATGTTGGCGTCCGAGGCGCTCTTCGCGCGCGTGATGCCGCCAAGGGCATCCGAAGACGGCAAGAGCTGCTCGAACTCCGATATCGAGCGAGCTTTCAAGCTCGGCCGGCCGGGGGCCCGCACGCGCGGCAGCGGCCGAAGCGCGGCTCTGACGTTCGTAGCTGGCATTTGTTTTTGAATTTTGCACTGGCCTGCGAGTCCAGCAGCTCGGGGCTGCATCAGCAGTTCCCACTGAAGGAAGTAACTGTACGCGATTGCAAAATGCGGCTACGCGGGCTTACATCGGGCTTGTACCCGAGTGGCGACGGCCGTGGCTGAATCCGCAGCTTATGGGCCAGCACCTCCCCCGCATCGCACTCCAGGCATGCAGGAAGTCCACGGATCGTACGTCATGGACCAGGGATCTGCTGGCTTGCATAGGGTGCTGTTTCGAAACCCGCTGGCCGACAGCCAGAGCGCTGGAAACCCACGCCCAAGAACATTCTTCATGCACGGCCTCATGCCGACTCAGCGTACCGTGGCTACGGGTGGCACGGTCGACAGCATCGACCACCCCGACGAGCCTTATTCACGCCCCTCCTTCATCCAAACAGACTTCACTTGTCGCCAGCGAATGATGCAGCGAATATGCGTGGGGGGGTGGTGAGCTGAATCGCAGTCCCGCGATGAACAACCTTGCGATTCCTGTTGGCCAGGTGGACGACCAACTGGGCGACGCGGCCAGCCTGGCACAGGCTTCACAGGAAACAGATCCACAGGTGCGGTCGATGGCAGGCGTGCACAACAGCCCCGAGGCTCGCATGTGAGCCCGTTCATGCAGTTAACACCGGGTGTCCATGTCATCACCTCGTATCCATGTCACCACCTGCACCTGCTGGTCGTTTCCACGTCTGGCTGATCACGGGTGCAATGCGGGGGGTCATACGGGGCCGCACGGCGCCATTAGTCCCTTCTGCTCTTCGGGCCGTTGTTGGAATTGCTTGAGGTGGTGTGCTCTAGGTGGCCACGATCCTGGTGTCTGCTGGGCCTGTGACACCTACTCCACCAGCGTGCCAGGTTTGATCGGAGAGGCAGCACCCCAGTTTACGCCGTCCGCCTGCAGGGCATACCTTGGGAGCGGCTGAGATGGACCCGGGAGCAGTTTCGGCAGCAACGCACAGAACAGCTCAGCCCCTTAGCCAACTTTTTCAATGTCATCGGCGAGGCCATCAAGGACTACAACAGCGTTTCGGATTTCCACAGAGCTGGTGCGACCCGACAGCGACCGTACTCCCTTGCCCTGCAGCTCCTGCAGGCACCGGTGCTCGAGCCATTTGCACACCCATTGCTGGTTCACGCGGAAGCCACTGGGGAGCGCCGCATCATGCATGTAAGCGCAGCCGTTCCGTCAGCTGTGTTCATGCAAAACGAGCCATCTTGCGCCGTGCCAATGGGGCCGTCTTGCTCTGGATGATTCCTTCCAGCAACCGCCCCGCAGCAGCTGCCCAGTCCTGCATGCGTTCCACTTTCCGTTCTGCACCACAGCCAGTCCAGGTCTGTAGCCCCAACCTTTGCCTCTGTGACCTCAGCATGACGTTCATGCACTCGCCGGAACGGCACGGCGTGTTTGCAAGACAGGGAATGGTTTTCTTCTCTCAGACTGCCCGTTTCCTCTGCAGTGCTGGGATCGCACCTCACAAGCTGCCGCGTGCGCGACCCGGTCTTCCAGTTCTACAAAAACTGCCCGGAGCTCAAGTCCAGTGTGATGCACTTCCAGCTCAGGAACCTGCTCTCCGCGACCACCGCCAACGACATCTACGCTGTGCACCAGAATTGCATCAAGCACTGGAACATGGTGACGGGCACAACTCGGACGGTGGTGGACATGGCGGGAATGGACCTGACACGAGGCTGCTCTGTTGCGCACCCGATCGAGGTGTGCACGGCGTGTGCACAGGATGAGCTCATTGCAGCAGGTGCGCTTCTGTGGGCCGGCAGGCGGCTTGTTGTGCACTGGCGGGGTCTACGTGGGCGATTTTGGTGCTGCTGGTAACCCATTCGCACCGACACGCCCTGTCTTGGTCCAAGTGTGCCTGTGTGCCCTGCTGGCCTGAATTTGCCAGGCCGTGCTGCCGTGCAGCATGTTTTGTTGCATTTGGCGGAAGGCTGTGGTGTGTGTGTGTGTGTGTGTGTGTGGTGTGTGGTGTGTGTGTGTGTGTGTGTGTGTGTGTGTATGTGTGTGCACGCAAGTGTGTGTGTGTGTGTGTGTGTGCGTGCGTGCACTGGACCCCTCTGCCTGTCGCTGTGACATTGTGGCGCATGCTCATGCAAAGACATGGTCTGGGATACTCCGCTGAACTGCTGAACTCGTATTCACGTGTTCGGGTGCAAGCTCTCCACTCTGAACGGTGGCTGCTTGCAGGTGGCTTCAGTGGTGAAATCGTGCTGGCCCGAGAGGACGGGAAGGTGCTGTGGGACACGCGTGTGGCCTCGTCTGACAACTGCATAACCAATGGGTTGGAGATGACATACATGAACACCGGCGCGCGCACGCTGGTGGCAGCAAACAATGATGTGCGTGTGCGGCTGATTGACCTGGAGACATGCAAAGTGTGGAGTTGCTTGGAGCTGGAAGGCGCAGCAAACGGCGCGAGCTTGAACCCGGTGCAACGGTGTGCCTGGCCTGCTACTTGAGCGGATGGAAAGCAGCTGGGGCGGCAATCTGGGGTTGGTGGGTGTCCAGGAGGCGGCTCAGTGGCATCCTGGGATAGTCCACGCTGCAGGTCGCATGCTGCACACACCGGCCTGCAGAAACAGTGGGGCCTCTGCATGGAATGCACAACGCACCCCAGCTCAACACGTTCTGCCCATGCAGTTATAGGGGGTGAGCAATGGGTTCGTATGACACAGACACATTCCCGACGTGCCCTTCTTTTCCAAGGAAGCTGGGCTGCACTCAAAGCGTAATGCAAATAGTGTGACCTAGCACGGTAAGGCCCAGTACACGGTGCACACGCTGTAATCTGTTGGTCGAACGCCTTGTGATATGCAGCTCTCCATGCATCTTGCAGCACTATGCTACAGTCAAATGCATTCAGCAAATGGCTTACACTATTGCTCCACGTTGCCAATTGCTCGTAGTCGCTGTGCTTCTGCATTTTTGAGCACATGAACAAAATGAGCCGGCCTTGAATTGACACCAGGGCGCTTGCTTTCCAGGAACCTGCTCGGTGTAGTTGGCGATGACAAGAGGGGGCACGTGTTTGATGTTTCATCCCATCAGTGCGTGTTTCAGCTCCAAGGACACTTAGACTGGAGTTTCGCTATTGCCTGGCACCCGGCAGGTAACCTCCTTGCAACAGGGAATCAAGACTGCACCACGCGTGTCTGGGACATCCGGCGACCTGAAGCTGCTCTGGCAGTGCTCCCTGCCACTGTTTCAGCGGTTCGGTCTTGCCGGTTCTCAGGTGACGGCGAGCTCTTGGCAGTGGCAGAGCAACTGGACTTTGTGCATGTTTATGACTTGCGACTCGGGCTGCAGAGAAGCGGCGAGCTGAGCATGCAGACGGTTGACTTTTTTGGGGACATTTCGGGTATATCTATTTCACCTGATAGTAAGCGCCTGTTTATTGGGGTTGCAAATCAGCAATACAACAGTACAATATGCTATGAGCGATTGCGCGATGGCAACTTCAATTCTAAGCTGTGATGTTACAATTTGTAATGCCTTTGTTGTTTTGCCTTCTACCGGGGAAAGATAACGGTTTCCGCTGCACCTGTTTTCGCGGCCATACCGCTCACCTGCTTTATGTGGTCGGTCTCGCTGCACGCTCCTCGGGCCACACCCTGTGTGACATATCGCGACACTCCCAGTGGATCGGGGTTGGCAACATGCGATGCGTGACACTCGAGTGCTCGGCTGACCTTCATGAGTGCAAGTAGGCCGATGCAGCACCAATCGTTTCCAGCTTTTGAGTTCAATCCAGTCAAATAGGAGAGTCGCTAACGGATGTGCAGAGTGCTTCGGATCTCACAATGTGAACGATTCAGCACCTTCATGGCCAGATGTGCGCCTTATTTCTGGTGGATACTGGTGGCAGTCGCGCCGGCTGCCAGATCACATTGTCGAGCAGCGGCGCGTATGTGTCAGCACAGCAGGGCACCACCGAGAGGCACAGCGTTTAACCAATGTATTGCATTGAACCGGGCTGGCAATGCCGGTGTGCAATTTGGCCATTGGGCTTGCTCTTGTTGGCAGGCATCTGACGCCATGTACTGAACAGCAGCTAGACACCCGTCCTCTTATCATGGCACACTCAGGCTGTGATCTGCATGGCTTTGTGATCTTGACCATCCACTACACTAATCCTAAAACAAGCTTGTTTTGGCTGCAATACAGGAGCACCACAACAGAATACACGACGCAATACATCCGAGGTTCGTTGCAAATCTGATTCTCGACTGCCCTCGCACATCACCACGGGCACCAGCCCCAGGGCACCAACCATCGGGTTAGACGCTAGCAGGAATCAACTGCAAATAGACTGGTGCAGGCATTCACGGCTACTGGTACGACCAACCCAAATTGTACAAGAATCCATGAACGATGTATTCACTAGAGGACATGCGAAGTTCACGCTTTGTTGCACTGTTCCCTGTGATAATCACATGCATGCAGGCAGCATGATTCACGGCCCAATCCCCCAGCGCGACAACCAACAGTTTACAACAAAAATCCTGTCATGAAAGCAGAACGCATAGTCAACATAGTTCATGAAGAGCCGCCGGACACACAATTGACTCCACAAAGCCTCACCTCCTCGCCACCCAAACGCACAAACAGCTCACCAACCTGAGAAAAGCGATGGTTGCTGACGGACCACTTACCATTCGACAAAACCACATCTGTATGCAACACAGTCGGCGGCCTGTCGCCTTCCCGATGGCTGTTTGCACTTTGACACGCTGGGCTTCCAGGTGCGAGCAGGATGTTATTTTGGGTACCATTGGACCCGTCCTCGTGGGCGGGGGCCAAGAGCAAATCAGGCACATACACGGCAAGGGATTGCCTTGCCTCGGGCGTCCCCTCGTTTCCGTGCGCATGCGGCTCAGCGGCCGAATCATTGGGGACGCATCCATCATGCAGTGTACTTAACCGGTGTGCGAGAGCCCGGTCCAGCACGTCTGCATTCGAAACCATCCATGCTTGGATGAGGTCCCGAAGGAAAATGTTGGGGTAGACATCCTCCAGGCGCAGCGACTGTCCGTTAGCGGGGTCCGTGCCGCGAGCGGTGATGTACTCTTCGATGGCGGACCGCTCGTACGTGAGGCCCGAGGGCGTGACGACCGGTGCGGACATGACGGCCGCACTGAGCGGGCAGCGGAAGGCCTGTGGGACCTGCAGGCTCGCCAGCAGCACGTCCGGGTCCCTTAAACTATGCGGGATGTCCAGGGCTGGCGGGTACACGATGGAGGCTGTTTGCTGCAGGTCCAGGGAGAGCAGCAGGCGCTCGGTCTCCAGGCGGCAGATGAGGATTTTCTGCTCCTCGCTCAGGTCCGCCCCTGCCTCGATGTCGGCAGCGGCTGTGGGGTACCAGGCCACCTGGTCGACGGACCACTCGAAGGCGGGTGCGGACGTGACGAGCTGCACTGGCCGCAGGTAGAGCGGCGGGGCGGCCACGCCTGCCGCGTGCGACACCACCTGGTAGACGCCGTTCGCGTCCGCGTGACCCAGCTCGATCGGCACATCCGTCGTCGTGCACCGCCCGCGGCGCAGCAGCTTGCTCACGCTGTTAACGAATCGCCGACACGCGCCGTCGACCACGTTGTCGCGGCCGTTGTCGCGGGAGAGCAAATGGCGACAGTGGAAGAAGCCAACCACCCCCAGGACGAGCGCCAGGACCAGGCTCGAGAATTGCCTCACCTCGCTCTCTTGAAGCGCGCGTATGCCCCATTGCTGTAAAAGTGTCCCGTACTGGCCCCCAGCTGCACGCATGACATGAACCAGGCGGGCCCCGGTCTGGTGCGCAAGGCCGGCCGGGCTGCTGCGTGCCGGAAAACACGGCAGAGTCGCTGCGGCGTTCAAGGCTGCAACAGGAGGCTAACACCATGACTACCTTGTTTTTGATTAGTTTCACTGTTTCTGGTCCACTGTGCGCAACGCGGACTGTGCTCGCCGCGCCCGCTGGCGAACACACGGCCTCATTTCGAGGTAATTTAAGTAAAAGCGAGAGTTCTGTCCCACGAGGGTGGGGAGTTTTTGAGGCCAGCAGCGCTTGCAGCCGTAATCATAGTACAAGTAATACCATAACCGGGTCGAGCACGGCTTAGACGATTGCCGCTCATCCGCGCAGTACAGCTCGAGTGGGAACTGACCGTGCCGCACGAGCCCGTGTGCCGGAACCCGTGTGAAGCGGCCGTATGTGCGAAGAGGCCACACGAGTCAGAACATTCTAATGTTAACACGGTTGCCATCTCCCCACCCGGTTGCTGGACTTGGATTCATCATCAGGAGGAGCGTGTCGGGCCGGTGATCGGGCGCGTCGTGACATATTGACGTCCGCATGGATCTAGCCTTTGTTGGGCGCGTTCGTACCGTGCGGTTCCATGCGTATGTAACCCATTTTCCTAGTGGATTTGTGGTGCGCAATGCTGCTGTCATGGAGACACGTACAGAGAAGGCCGAGAGCGATAAAAAACCCATCCCCATTGACGAGGATTGGGAGCGGAAGGTCGCAGTGCTGGGTGGCCTGCGTAGACCTAGACGACAATCAGTAGTACTCAATCAACACAGGTCGACGACAATCATGATTAATCGCTGTCATGGACATTTCGCAGCCTAATGCCGGTTCTGCACGCATGCATGTCATGTGCATGTTTTACTGTGAGCCACCATAACTGTGAAACTCAAACACAAGGTTCACTACCACCTACTACTATGCTATCAACATCATGCCACATACACATCACTCGCAACACAATGCCAATTGCAGCTGTGTATGAACCTAAACTGATGCAATACGGACATGTACACCAATTCCAGAAAGAACTCCACAGGGCATGAGGGTATGAGGGTACACTGCACTGCAGTTACACCACAGCATGCATGTCGCAGCGTGCTGAGCCAACGCACGTGTTCCCATTCCCCGGGTGCCCTGTTTCGGACTCTTTCCGTTGGCAGCACCCTGTGTTCCCCTATCCAGGCCATGTCCTCACAACCCAAGTGCATTCAGCCCCAGCGCCTGTTTCTGTGTACTTCATGTGTACTTCAACGCCACGGATGCCGGATTCTGACATCCCATGCTTGGACTAACATCCCCTGATGCTCCCTGCGACCCCCCCCCCCCTCTCTGTGCGGCTTGCGAGCCAAACAGCCTCGCCTGCACGGTACCAGCACCTGCCATAAGCGCTAGACACAGAAGTAGCGGTCACCAAACTCGCCAATGCCAGGCAGCACCCGCAGACTGGAATCCAAATCTGGATCAATCTCCGTTGTGATGACTTTCATGAGCGGATACCTGGAACATATCTCAAAGAGGCCTTGCCGGGAGCCTATCAGCGTCAGGTACAGAATGTTTGCCTCCTTGACGCCCTTGCCCAGGAGCACCGTGATGGCCTGCGCCACGGTCTGGCCGGTGCCGAGGATGGGGTCCATCAGCAGCACGTAGCGATCGGCAATGTCATGCGGTAGCTTCTCGTACACCAGGTCCGTCAGCGCCGTCTCACCCCTGATCCCCCCGACGTCCCTGCACGTGGCTGCAGACATGACCACACACTGCCCTCCATCGCGCATGGATTCCACTACTTTGCTGCAACTGGTGCTACACATGCACAAACGAGGCCTTGTACCCCTGCTGGGAACACCGACTGTGCCACAACAGCCTCCTGGAGCATAGACCGCATTGCCAATTCCACTGGCACCAGTTACAGATAAGCGAAAGAGGCAGGGTCAAAAGGCCGAAAGGCGGCAATTAGCAGGTCTCAAAAGCCCAGTAGGCAACCAGCACCGTCCACAACGGAGGAGCGCACAAGAGCGTCCGCTACACAACGACAGGAAAGCACCAGGCTGTCAAAGCTGAACTCGTCACGCACGTTCGAACTTGCGGGCGCGACTGCACAGAGAGGACGGACCGCGCCCCAATTCGTCCCGGGGGCCCCTGGGGAGTGCTAGTTACACAGACAAGGCCAGTTACACAAACTCTGAGAGGAGGAGAGCGACAGCACTGGCCAAGTAAGTACAGAGCAATTCAAAAACGTGCACAAAGGCGCAGTGTGATCAGAGGTACCCATTGCAAACAGCCAGTACAATGCAACATTGATTTCATATCCGCTGTGGCAGGCACACAGAGGGCGGCTGCACCATGCGCGCGCCTACCCAGCCAAGCTATCACAAGAGCGCACAGCAGCACAGAATCTGCACAGAAGCACAGAGCCACCAGGTCACACACACTTAGCGCAACAAGCAGTCTTTCATTGGAAGATCATTCCAGACCTCCACACAGAAAACATGCTCGTGTCTGAAGGTACATGCACAGCAAGCATATGGCACATATATACATAGAATGTGTAGAGCATGCCCGGTGACATCCAGTCCGTCACAGCTGCCCACAGAACAAGTGTTAACAAGGTAGCAAACCTCATTGACAGCTCCACACTCAGCACAGCCTGGACACTACATCCAGATACAAGGCAGAAGGACCGCTGACCTCCTGCGAGCACGAGCGTGACCCAATCCCAGCCCACACCGCTACACACGAATGCACCCGGTTGCCAGGAACCCGCACCGCCCACTGTGTGCTCCCCCATAGAAGTTGCCATTACGCTCTGTGCTCGAGGAAGGCTTTCTGCGGTGGTTCCCTGAAGCTGTGACTCCGTCTTCCGCGGCGCCGGAGTTCCGATGCCGGTGGACATGGTGGTGGCTGCGGTAGACGAGGATCTTGCCGATGTCTGCGCCCTTCCAGCAGGACCTGAGCGCACCCTCCATGGCCTCGCCGGAGCGAATGATGGACACGCCGCACATCTTTGCGTTGATACGCAAGCCCTCGTAGCTTGAGTTGGTGTGTGTGAGGACTGTGGTCTTCTCTGTGGGCAGCAGACCCAGGGCATACTCCACCACCTGCAAGCACGCCCACTCGACGGCATGAACAGCGCCCCATCAGCATGCTCCACATCCAGCTATGAATGCGCAACCTCACGTGCGCCCAGCCAGCTGTACACCACTGGCACCGATACAGACATGCACGCACAGATCAACACGCGCGCGCACGCGCGCGCGCGCACACACACACACACACACACACACACACACACACACACACACACACGTCGCACAGAGGCCCCCATAGCCGCACCGTTCTATGCCCCAGTCAGGAAAGCAATGGAGTGAAACAAGCTCTTACTGTGCCTGGCCCGCCTCAAAAGACTTGTCACGACACGAAAGCATCAATGGTGCATACATGCATGAAGCAGATC
>JAYMFU010038813.1:0-17440 GCA_036784835.1 Phaeophila floridearum
GGGTCGGCGGGCGTCGCCGGCGCCCCTGGGCCGCAAGGCCCGACGGGTCCCGTGGGGCCCCAGGGGCCCGCGGGTCCTCAGGGTGATCCGGGACCGACGGGCGCCCCGGGGGCGCCCGGGCCTCAGGGTGACGATGGTCCGGCCGGGCCCCAGGGACCAGCGGGTCCCGCAGGCGCTACCGGGCCGGCAGGCCCGGCGGGTCCGCAGGGACCAGCCGGCCCTCAGGGGCCCCAGGGTGTGACGGGCTACCACATCCGCACGGCCACCTTCACCGTGCAGCCCGACGCCGGGCAGCTCGGACAGCACGTGTGTGGGAACGGTCCGAGGGATCGGGTCTTCGGTGGAGGGTACAACGTCAGCGGAGACACCTCGAACTACCGCGTCCTGGACAACCGTCCGGTGAACAACAACCGCTGGCTGGTGCAGGTGCAGAATCTGTCCCGCTTCGGACCGATCACCGTGAACTTCTACGCCATCTGCGGTCAGGCGAACTGACGGTAGTCTCTCGAGCCGCGGCGAGGACGACCCCTCGCCGCGGCCGGGATCATCAACGGGTCGACCGGGCCAGCGAGGACGGTGCGTCCGAACCGGGGCTCAGCCCCGGCGTCCAGTGGCGGCGACGGGTCCGTCCTCGATGACCAGCCTCTCCGCCCGGTCACCGTCGACGAGGAAGCGAAAGCGCACCGCTGGAGCACCACTGGGATGGAAGTGGTCGTCCTCGAGTCGGATCAGCCGGGACGAAGGCTCCTCGCCGGCGCCCACCATCAACCAGCCGTTCCGGACGCCCACGGCTATTCGTAGCGGCGGGTCCATGTCGAAGTGGTAGGTGCCGCCATAGCGAGCCTCCACCCCCTCGTCGCCCTCGAACCCGAAGGGGATTTCGTCGGGACCGAAGCGCTCGACCAGGAAGTCCAGAACCGGCTCGGCCTGCTGCCGGCCCGCGCGAGCATGCCGCATCAGCGAGATGCCGTGGGGACCATGCAGGGCATGCAACTCCGGGTTCGCTGCCAGGAAGGCCTCGACGGTGGGAAGGTCGCCGAGCATGGCCGCGGAGAAGATCGTAGGTCGAGCACCATGCTCGATGAGGTACAGGGCGATTTCACGCCGACCGGTGTGAGAGGCGGCGCCCAGGGCGGTCTCCCAGTCGCCGAAGCCCCAATCCCAGGAAGCCTTGGCCAGGGCGGGTTGCTCCGACACGAGCTCGCGAACCCGATCGAAGTTGCCGTGGGAGGCGCCAACCACCGATTGGACCCTCTCGGGGTCGTGCTGGGGGAACACGGCGGGCCTTCTCGGGACGCCCTGCCTGCCGCGCGCCCTCGACGGCGCTTTGTCGGTCCAGGACCCTGGATCGCCGAGCCCCGCCACCCCGAGGGCCGCCAAGAACTCTCGCCTCTTCATCCCCGACCCCATGCTTCCTCCCGGTGGATCCCGACTGGTGTCGTTTCTGGTTCTACTGCCCGGTAGCAGGATCCACAAGACCGGGATCATCCTCCGACGGGCGATTCACTCTCGAGCTGACCCGGCGAAGGCTGAAGGTCCCGGCGGGCGCCGGGCGCATGAGCCGATGCAGAGAGTCTCGGCTGGACGTCCGAGCCAGCCACGTGTCCCGATCCTGGGGCGCGATGACCAATGGCATGCGGTCGTGGATCTCCGCTACCTCTTCGTTGGCGTCCGTCGTCAGGATGGCGAAGCCGTGTCGGGACTCGTGCCCCGGCCGGGCCCAGGTCTCCCAGATCCCGGCGAAGGAAAGGAGACCCCCGAGGGCGGGGTGTAGCCAGAAGGGGGCCTTCGCGGACCCTTCGGCCTTCCACTCGTAGAATCCGTCAGCGGGAAGGAGACACCGTCGTCGTCGAAACGCCTCGCGAAACGACGCCTTGGTGGCCACCGATTCTGCCCGGGCGTTGATGAAGGGCCCCTTCGGTTCGTCCTTCCAGCTCGGCACGAAACCCCACTCGAGAAGGCCCATCCGCCGCCCCTCGCGGTCTTCGGCCACCACCGGGCACGGCTGCCCGGGGGCGATGTTGTAGCGCGGGTGATAATCGAACGTGAGTGCCGGCACGTCGAAGGCCTCGATCAGCGCGCCCTCGGGAGCGGCAAGGGTGTACCGACCGCACACGGCCAGTCACGCCCTCGAGTCGCGGTCCGGTTCGATGGGGCCGGGCCGGGGGGGCCGTCTCAGGTACCGTCCCTCGTCGAAGGGGCGGCGGCGCATGACGAGAGTGTCACCCGCGTCCTCCAGCTGACGGAAGCCGAGGAGGTGGAAGAGCTGACGGGCGAAGAAGCGGGCGATGCGCTTGTCCACCACGACCTCGTCCGGGCTGTCACCCATTCGCCGCACGCCGGGGAGCCACGTTACGAAGCGGGACAGCCCCGACTGCCGCATGGCCACGGAGGCCCGCATCCAGAAGGGGCTGAACTCACGCACCAGGAAGAAGCCGTCTTCGCCCTGCTCCTGATACAGTGGCATGAGCAGCCGCCCGTCCTCTTCCACGACCACGTCTCCGCCCGTGTCCCGGGCCACCACCTGACCCGCTTCCACTGGATCGAAATTGGAGTACCCGGGCTCCATGACGAAGCCGTCGCCGTCATGGACGTCGCGCTTCTGTCGCATCTCCAGAGCCCTGGGCAGGTGCTCGACGTCCTTCTCGAGCCGCTTGCGGGCCTTGGCGACCTCCGGTACGAGGTGCTCGGGAAGGAGCCCGGCGGCGACGATGGCGATCCAGAGTGCGGCCTCCGCGCGATCGACGGCCTCGGGCTCGTCGTGTTGACCCGTCTCCACGGTGACGGCCACGATGCCGTGTTCGCTGAGCAGGTTCAGGAGTGTACCGTCCACCAGCTCCTCCAGGCCGAAGATCATCGGCACCGGGAAGGCGGACGCGAAGTCCCGGTGGGGGAGCGAGTCGGTGAAGGCGGAGAAGACCCCTCCAGGCCCGGACGTCGTGTGCAGGTCGAGCGCGTATACAGGTCCCTCCGCCCGGTCCAGGACAGCGGAGATCTCGCCGAGCAACTCCATCTGCTCGCGGTCCTCCACGGTCCGTCCCTCCACGCCCCCGGTTCGCAACTGGACGATCCGCTCCGAGGTCCATGCGCGATTCAAATCGCGATCGACGAAGCGACGGCCGTGGCGGAGCGCGGTCATGTTCCCCGCCAGCGCCACGAACTGCCCATGAATCAGCTCATCCCGACCTTCCAGCGCCGCCAGTACGCGCCGGACGGCATGAACTCCCGCGGGTTCGTTGCCATGGATGCCGGCGACGCACAGGAGCGTGGGACCCGCGCGCCGTCCGCCGGCCTGGCCCAGCCGCCGCCCTGCGACCTCAGTTCCCGTCGTCATCGCGGCCACACCTGCCTTCGACATCGGCTCAGCTTCCCAACCGGTCTTCGAGGAGATCGTAGGCGAGGGGCATGAAATCCGTCTCGCTCACGATGCCGACGAGCCTTTCGTCGCTGACCACCGGGAGGCACGACACCTTGTTCTCCCGCATCAGGTCGATGGCCTCGAGGGTCGGCGTCTCCGGCGCCACGGTCAGCGGGTCTTTCTCCATGACCTCGCGCACAGGGGGTGCCGGCTCCACCGAACCATCGAAGCCCTCGGCCATGAGTCGGAGGACGGACCGGTACGAGACGATCCCCACCAGCTTGTGGGCATCGTCTTCCACGAGCACATGGCGAATGCGATTCCTCGACATCATGAACGCGACCATGTCCACCAGCTCCTCCTCATGCACCGTGAAGAGCGTCGTCGTCATGAACTGCTCGACCCTTTCGTACGTCAGCTTCCAGCCTCCCGACTCGCGAATGTCCGCGTCGTCCCACGTATGGCAGGGTGATCCTTCTTTTTGACGCCTCACCGTACCGGCGGTGATGGCCGCCAACCGCTCCGACCGGGTCCCCTGCCCCTGCATACCGCGCAGCGAACGCACGATCCACCGGGCACCCGTGGTCTCGGATTTCACCCGGTCACGGATGATGCCCAGATAACGCTCGATGTCGTCGGGGTCGACCCCCGCTCCGGCCAGACCCGCCTGGGCGAGAGGCAACGCCTCCTCGATAATGAGGTGAGGCGCGCTTCGGCTCCGACCGTCGAGCCAACGGAAGCCGGCCTTGAGACCGTTTCGCGCGGCGGCTAGGAAGTTCGACTTGGCGTCGGCGAAGTCAATCCTGTTGCGAATGTCCCCGTACTCCTCGAGGCCTCCGAGGACGAAGCCGATCCAGAACGCGGCGTTCGCGACCTCGTCCACGACGGTGGGTCCGGACGGGAGTACCCTGCACTCGATCCGGACATGGGCGACCCCATCGGCCACGCCCCAACACGGCCGGTTCCACCGGTAGACCGTTCCGTTGTGTAGCGACAGCGCCTGGAGCGTGGGCATCGTCCCGGATTCCAGGAGGGCGATGGGATCCTCGGTGACCTCCCGGGTCAGGAGCACACGGAAACGCGTGACGTCTTCCTGGAGGAGGTCCATGATGCCGTTGGAGACCCACTCCTCTCCGAATCGGACCCGGGGCGACAGATCCCGGACATGGACCGATCCGCGACGGGTGTCGATGGACTGCTGGAAGAGGGCGATCCGCGTCTCGTCCCAGAGGAGCTTTCCGAAGAGGATGGGCGAGTTCACGGCCGCCGCCATGACCGGGGCCGTGACGAGTTGCGCGATGTTGTAGATGGCCGCGAACTCGTCGGGTTCGACCTGGAGGTGGACCTGGAAGCTGGTGTTGCACGACTCCAGCATCACCGATTGGTGCTCCGTGTAGAGCTCGTCACTGCCCTGGATCCTGAGCTTGTACGGTTCCCCTCCCCGCGCTTTCGCGAACGCCTCGTTGAGGGCGTAGTAGCGGGTCCTGGGGGTGATGTTCTCCAGGGTCACATCCGACTTCGACAGGGTCGGCAGGATGCCCGTCAGTGCGACTTCCGCGCCCAAGCGGTTGGCAGCTTGACGGGCATGGGACACCAACTCGTCAAGGCGCGACTCCAGGTCGCGGAAGCACCGTCCACCGAGTTCGCGAGGCTCTACGTTGGCCTCGAGGTTGTAGAGGGCCAGTTCCGTGGTGTAGGGACCCTCCACTTCCTCGAGCATGTCGAGGGCCGCGGGGAGAGGTCGCCAGGCCTCGTTGACCAGAAACATCTCCTGCTCGGCTCCTATCCTCCGGATGCCGGTCTCGAATGCCCGGTCTCGAAGCATGCGCTCCAAGGCACGGATATCCCGGAGGAGGGCTTTCGTGAAGGCTCGGGTGTCGGCCGGCGTACGGGCCTGGCCGGTGATGTCCTGACCCACGGGGCTCCTGGCGGTTGATGAGGACGATTGAGGGCGGACAATGGCGTTTGCCCGGCCCCACCGCTACTCGATGAAGACGGAGATCTCGTCGATTGACTTCTTGCCGATGTCCGGGACCTGGGCGTCTTCCTCGGGATAGCCCACGACCAGTATGAGGAACGGCCGCTCGTTGTCCGGCCGGCCGAGGAGTTCATTGAGAAAGGTCATCGGTGACGGAGTGTGCGTCAGTGTCGCGAGTCCGGCGTTATGGAGAGCCGTAATGAGCATTCCCGTCGCGATGCCCACTGACTCGCTCACGTAATAGTTCTTGAGCTTCTTGCCGTCGGGTCCCACCTCATAGCGCTCGGCAAAGATGACGATGAGCCAAGGGGCCTTTTCCAGGAAGGGCTTGTTGGCGTCCGTGCCCAGGTGCTCGAGGGCGTCGAGCCATTCCTGCGGGGCCTTACCGGAATAGAAGGCTTCCTCCTCGACCTCGGCTTCCCGGCGGATCTCCTTCTTCAGGGCGGGGCTTCCCACCACGACGAATCGCCACGGCTGTCGATTCGCGCCGTTGGGTGCGGTACCGGCGGCGAGGAGACAGCGCTCGATGACGTCTCGGGGCACGGGTCGCGACGAAAAGTCGCGAACGGTCCTGCGCCGTCGCATGGTGGCGAGGAATTCCTCGGCGGCGGCCCTCATCTCGTCGACCGGTAGTTCCTGGTACCCCTGGAGTGGAACGAAGTCGGCTCGCGGCACGTCGATCTCAGCGTTTGAGCCGAACGTACAGGTCCAGGAAGCTCCCTGGCCGTTCCGTCTCGGCGAGTACCCGCTCGGCGGGAATCCGAAGGGACTGGGATATCACACGGACGTTGACCAGGCCCACGATCTGCTCGTCGGTCAGCCGAAGCGTTCCCCACTGGCCAACCGGTGTGGACCTGAACAGGCGGTACGCCTCTTCGAGGCGGCCGGTGGACGCGTCGTCGGGGACGGGTACATGGAAGGCGGCTGCACGGACCGAATACCGATCCGCCAGCGAGCTCCATCCCCGGCCGGCATCCCGAAGCGCCACCAGAGCCTCCGGTGACACACCCGCCCGTCGGGCCATGAACAAGACGACGGGGATCTCGTCGGCCGGTACCTGCCAGTCGCTGAGAATGGCGATCTCGTTGGGCGGCAGGTTGAAGAACGTAGCCACCGCGCGGAAGTAGTCCTGACGCGCGACGTCCTCGTCCTGGGCGGCGACCGGCGCCGACAGGCTCGTGAGCACGGTCAATGCGATGAGCGAGCGCGTCATCAGGTGGATAGAAGGCCTCCGAAAAAAGTGTCCTACCACAGTATGGGCTGCCCCGGTGCAGGACACCAGCGTGTGCCAAGATGACAGAAAACACCGACAGAATGGGGCTTTCAGGGTTGGCACGACTCTTGTACATCAGGAAGTATAGCCTCGATAGGGGGGACGACCCTGAACCGTAGGAGGCAGCCATGAGACACGATGAGAAAGACAAGAGACTGCAGCTCCGGGAACACACCGAGACGCAGGCCGAGGACGATCGGGACGAGGGCCACGTGGTCTTCGACTTCACCGGTCTCCAACAGGCCAACGTCGCGGATCTGGCGCTCATCCTCACGGCTCGCCTCGGTACCGCACCCACCGACAAGGTCTGGGTACGATCCATCCCCTGGCGGACCGCCGAGGTGCTGAGGATCCTCAAGTTGGACCATCTCTTCCACAGCTATCCGGAAGAAGAGGGTCAACTGAACTGACCGATGGTGAGGTCTTACCTCGCCTGCATGTCCTCGAATGAGGACACCCGGCCCGATCGGGGCCCCCGCGCGAGTACCCGCTCCGCCAACGTGTGAGCGGCCCTCCACGGGGTAACCCCCGATCGGGCCGCTTCGTTGAAGATCTCCGTGAGCCGGGGACCGATCTCCTCGACGCTGGCCTCCAACGCCTCCTGCGCCTCCTCGCCCTGGTAGATGAGCGTAAAGGCCATCGCGCCACCCCCGTTGATGACGAAATCAGGCGCGAACAGGATCCCCCTGTCATGGAGCCGGTCTGCATCCGTCGTGTCCGCGAGCTGGTTGTTCGCCGCGCCGGCTACGATGGAGCAGCGCATGCCCGGGATGGTATCGGAACCGAGCGTCGCTCCGACGGCGCAAGGAGCGTACACGTCGCAGGGGTGAGCAAGGACCTCCGACAGTGGCACCCACGTGCCTCCGACGCCGCCGGCAACACGTCGCGCCCGGTCTTCGTCCAGGTCCGCCACCAGGACCTCGGCCCCGGCGTCGGCCAGTCGCCGTGAAAGGGGCTCTCCCACGGCCCCCACACCCTCCACGAGGACGCTCCGATCCCGAAGGTCGTCGGATCCGAAGCGATGGGCGACGCTCGCCTGGATCCCCGAGAAGACGCCAAGAGCCGTGAAGGGACTGGGATCCATGGGACCGGAGTCCCTGCCATGGACGCCGATGACGTACGGCGTGACTTCGGCGATGGTCCTCATGTCCTCCACGGTGGTTCCGAGATCCGCGCCGGTGCCATACCGCCCACCAAGGGAGTTGAGGAGTTCGCCGAAGCGGAGGAACAGCCCTCGTCGCTCCTCACCCTCCAGGGGCCTCGGAACGACGAGGACGCTCTTGCCTCCGCCGAAAGGGAAATCCATGGCGGCCCACTTGTACGTCATTCCCCGGGCCAGTCGAAGTCCATCCTCCAGGCCTTCGCCCGGTGTCGGGTAGACCTTCATCCGACACCCTCCCGTGGGCGGGCCCAGTGTGTCGTCATCGAGTACGACGAAGATCCAGGTGCCGGTGGGGCGGTCCCTTCGGATCACCACCCCTACTCCGTCCCACTCGGCGACCCGCCCCTCCAGGCCCGGCGCCAGGTGGGCGTCGGGCGGGCTCGCCGAGGACTCGATCACGGCGCCTCGGGAAAGAGCTGAAGGAGCAGCCCGCGGAGCTCCGCGTCTTCCATGCCTCCCCGGACCAGTACCCAACCGAAGGGCGTCTCCGCGCTGGCTTCCCCGGCACCCGCCTCCATGGGCGGGAGGATGGACGGGTCGATACCGGGCTCGAGGTGGAAGACCTCGAAGCTCCGTCCGTCCTCCGTCCGTTGGCGGACCCGGGCCCCCCAGGGAGTCGACCCTTCACCGAGATTGGTCACGTCCACGACCTCGTGTCCCGGTACGGACAGGAGAGGCTCGGCCACCGCCTCGTCGTCGGCTGCCTCCATCTCCACGACCAGAGATCGGGCAGGTGCGTCCGCGTCCGCGCCTCCGGCGGCCAGGGCCGGGTCGATGCGGGCGGCATTGGCGACCACCGAAGGCGGCAGGTCCGCCGACTCCCGCGCACGCCTCCCAGGCGACTCCTCGTTGGCACGCGCACCTGAATCGGCGGCGAGGGCCATCTGCTCTTCCGTGCCGGCGGTCAGGCCGACGACTTCGCCGACATCCGTCGCCCTCTGAGCACCCATGGTCGAGTCCCCCAGCGGGCTCGCCGAGGTCGGGGCGTCCGTGGGCGTAGCGATGGCCTCGGCGACCGCAGCGTCCTCGTACCGTTCCAGTCGATCGAGGGACTCGGGGAGAGGCTCCTCTCGCGGCGGACCCGCAACCTGTGGACGCGGCCCTGCAACCACGGCATCGGCCAAGGGCGCGTTGATCTTGGACAGCTCGGCTTCCGCCGCGACTCCACTCCCGGCGGAGACGGCGGACGGAGCCTGCCGTCTCGCCTCCTGGGCGGCGGCGGGCCGAACGGCCGCTGAGACGTCCCGATCCGATCGAAACTCCTCGCCGGCGGTGACATCTCCTTCTTCGAGCGACTCGAGGAGCTCCATCTGAGGGGGAGCCTCCGCTGCCGTGCTTACCCCCGACCGAGCGTTGATCTCACCACTGATGTCCATGGCTCGCGACTGGAGTTGGCCGTCACGGAGCATCCACCCCGCGCCCAGCGCCAGGACCACGGATGCGGCCCACCCCATGCGCTGGATTCGGCTGATGCCCCTTCGCTGCCGCGCTGTCCGCTGGACGTAGGCCCTCAGCTCTTCGAGGCTCGGCACGTCCACCACCGGGGCGGCGAGCCCGAGCATGGCGTGTGCATCCGACCGCACCCGTCGCTCCACCTCGAGCCTGCCCGCGCACTCGGCGCAGGCGTCCAGGTGCATCCGGATCCTCTCCGCGTCGGCGGCAGGATACTCGTCCAGCGCTCCATCCAAATAGGCGTGCAGCGCGCCCTCATCGACGTGCGACATCGGCCTCCTCCTTCTGTCTGTATGCCTCGGCCAGCCGTTTTCTGGCACGAGAAAGCGTCGTTCCGACGGCACCTACCGCCAGTCCGAGCTCATTGGCAATGTCCGTGTAACTCTGTCCCGCGTCCCAGAGCAGTAGCGCTTCGCGATCCTTCTCGGAGAGCGAATCGAGGGCTTCTCGAACCAACGCCCATTGCTCCTGCTCCAGAAGGCGCGACTGAGGATCCTTGATGCCCTCCTCCTGCACCTCGGCCTCGGACTTGAGAAGCACGAGGTGCTTCTTCCTCCGGATGACCGTCCGGGCTTCGTCCCTCGCCAGGTTGGCCGCGACCTGGAAAAGCCAGGCTCGCGGTTGTCGCGGCTCGTGCTGAAGCGCGCGAACAAAGGCCTCCTGTGCGAGGTCACGGGCCCGCTCCGCATCCCACACCTTTCGGTGAAGGAAACGGACCAGATCCTCGAACGTCGTCCGATAGAGGTCGTTCCAGTCGATGCCGCTCATGGTGATCCCATTATTGCCGTCTCTCCACGCGTCCGCACCCTGTTTCTCCCTGCTCGACCCGTATGACGTCCACCGGGCTCCCCCTTGCACATGATTCGGACCTTGGACTGATTTGCTGTCGAGGGAGTCGACTGAAGGGAGGATCATCCTGAAGATCGTAGTGCTTGGCGGGGGTCGGGTGGGCGGTGCCATCGTGCGGGACCTGGCCGCCGAAGAGGAGTTCGAGGTCCTGGTCGTGGACCTGGATCCGGTTCGGTGCGAGGCGCTGACCGAGTTCGGCGCTGACGGCGTGGTCGCCGACCTCTCCAAAGGCGAGACAGTGTCCAGGGCCGTTCAGGACGCCGACCTCGTGGTGGGAGCGGTCCCCGGCTTCATGGGATACCGCACCGTCGAGCGGGTGCTGAAGGAGGGCAAGCCCATCGTCGACATTTCCTTCTTCCCCGAAGACGCCTTCGGGTTGGAGAAGCTCGCCGAAGAGGCGGGCGTGCCCTGTCTCTTCGACGGCGGTGTGGCGCCTGGTCTCAGCAATATGGTCCTGGGACGCCTCGAAGAGCACCTCGACGTCACCACGTCCTACCACTGTCTCGTCGGCGGGCTCCCGGTGGAGCGGAAGTGGCCCTGGGAGTACAAGGCGCCCTTCTCTCCCGTGGACGTCATCCAGGAGTACGTGCGCCCGGCCCGGATGCGGAAGGAAGGCGCCGATGTCACGCGCCCGGCCCTCTCCGATGTCGAGCTGGTCCACTTCTCGGGCCTGGGATCGTTGGAGGCCTTCAACACCGACGGCCTCAGGTCGCTGCTCAAGACCTCCGACACCCCGAACATGGTCGAGAAGACCATGAGGTATCCGGGACACGCCGTCCGCATGCGGATCCTCAGGGAGGCCGGCTTCTTCTCCACCGACGAGGTCCAGGCCGCCTCCGGCTCGGTTCGTCCCCTCGACGTCACCGAGTCGCTCCTCTTCAGCGCCTGGACCTTCGAGGAGGGCGAACCCGACCTCACCGTCATGCGGATCGTCGTCGAGGGAGCCCTCGATGGTACGGCCCTCCGCTACACCTACAATCTCCTCGACTACTACAACCCCGACACCGAGACGATGTCGGTGGCGCGCACCACCGGGTACACGTGTACCGCCATGGTGCGGCTCGTGGCGGACGGCCTCTGGGACAAGCCCGGCCTCGCCCCGCCCGAGGTGGTAGGACGGAACGCCGAGTGCTTCGACGCCGTCATCAAGCACCTCGAGGAGCGAGGGGTGCACGTCTTCCAGCGGGTGGAAGAGATCTAGGAGGGCCGGCGCCTTGCCTCTCCCTTCGGGCCCGCCGGTCCTGGTCACGGGAACCGGGAATCTGGCCCTGGGAGCCATGCGGGTCCTCGGCCGACGCGGGATCCGGACCTATGCCGGTGCGGCCCACCCCGGCGTCGAACGGTGGAGTCGTTGGTACCGGCCGGTACCCGGCCAATGGAACGGCCGCGGCTTGGAAGAGGATCTCTCCACGTGCGGCCTGGAGACGGCAGTCGTGGTTCCCACCTCGGAAGCGGGGGCCATCGAAGCTCGTCGTCTGCCCGCGGCGCTCGAAGACCGCTTCCCTTCCTCCGGCCCGGACGCCGAGCTTCTGGAGCTCTTCGCGGACAAGCGTTCCCAAGGTGAGCTCTTCGCCGAGCACGGCGTCCCCTACCCCCGCACATGGACGGTGCAGTCCGCCGAGGATGTCGCCGCCCTCCCGGAAGAGGTGGTTGGCGCTGTCTTCCTCAAACCCCGCGACTCGGGCCCATTCAGCGCCGTCCACGGACGGAAGGCGGTGTGGCCCTCCGACAGGGACGACATCCTGCCTCTCGTCACCGAGTTCATGGATGGCGGCTTCGAGATGGTTCTCCAGGAGTACGTGCCGGGGCCGCCGAGCAACAGCTATCTCGTGGACGGATTCATCGATCGACTCGGCGAAGTACGAGGGTTGTTCGCCCGCCGTCGAATCCGGCAGTGCCCTCTGGACTTCGGCAACAGCAGCGCTGTCGAGAGTGTCGACGCTTCCGAGGTCGTGCGGGAGTCTTCGGTGATCGTCGAATTCCTTCAGGCGATCGGCTACCGCGGGATTTTCAACGCCGAGTTCAAGCGGGACGAACGTGACGGCAGCTTCAAGGTCTTCGAAGTGAACCCCCGCACCTGGCTCTACGCCGAGTTCGCTTCGCGCTGCGGCTTCGATGCTCTGACGATGGCGTACCTCGACGCGCTGGGGCACCCGGTTCCCCCCCTGGGCAGTTATGAGGTCGGCCGGAGGGTCATCTACCCCTACTACGATCTCTCGGCGTGCCTGCAGCTTCGAGAGACCGGTGACCTTCGGGCACTCGAGGCCATCGGATCGTGGATGGGGGCCGATCAGCTCCTCTTCGTCGAGGACGATCCACGCCCGGCGATCGCCGCGACGCTCGGGCTATGGCGTGGCTACCTCGGGCGCCGTCTCCCCTGGTAGGACGGGCGCCGCGCGATCAGTCCCTCGCGGGCAGGACGCCGCAGCGCCCGGGTCCGGCGAGCGACCCTATCGACCCACTCCCACCCGCAGAATCGGATACCGTCCCGCCTCGATGGCGTCGTCCAGGATGGCCCAATTGGCGAGCCCATCGTCGGAGCGCGGCTCGAACAAGGTGAACGCCAGCCTGCCCAGCGATTGATTCAGCGGCACCACCACCGTGCCCTCTGGTAGGGACTCCACGACGGTCTCCCATTCGCCGAACACCGTACGCTCGTTGTGTCCCTGTAAGGGGCGCTCGGCCACTCGCGTGGAGTCGATTCGAAAGCGCTGGAGTTCCATGTCGGCCGTGGGCGTCATGGGCAGGACGGCCAGACCATGGGCGCGAGCCCGCTCGATGGCGGCCACCGCGTCGGGCAGGATGTAGTAGGCCTCGGGCGCGATCTCCGTTTCTGTAGGAGCGAAGCGGCCGTATTCGTACATGGACGTGGGATTCACGGTGTCGAGCCGTCGCAGGATGGTCTCGCCGGTATGGGGGTGCGCCTCCTCCGCCACCTCGCCGAGTAGAATGGTCACCTCCTCGGGAGACCGCTCGAACTCGGCCCGGGTGGCCAGGCTCTGACCCACCACGGGCGCCAGCTCGGCGTCCTCGACGATCGTTTGGATGCGTGACGCATTCTCCTGGGCGAAGTCCAGGATCTCCTCGACGAAGTAGAGGGTCGAGAGGACGCGATCCTCGAAGGTGGCGTAGGCGTAGGCCTCACTCAGAATGGCGATCCGATTCCGCAGCCCGATGTAGTTGTTGTTGAAGCGAGGGCGATGGTCGAACGTGTACCAGCCCGGCCGGCGGGGATTGTGGTTTCCGTAGTAGTAGTACTCCCAGCCGTGATCCTCCCGGATGCGACGTGTGACGGTGGGCAGCCACTCGTCACGCAGGAAATCGTCGATGACCTCCGGTGTGTTGGGATGAAGCGGCGGAGAGTACGTCAGGTGGTACGCGTGTCGGGTGCCGTTCGTGGTGTGCAGGTCGACTCCGACATGAGGGTCGTACGCCGTCATCATGGCGACGAGTGAACGCGCCTCGGGGGCGTCCAGCTTCATGTGGTCTCGGTTCAGATCGAGGCCCTGGGCGTTGGGACGCTGGCCCATGCCGCCGATGGGGCCGTGCTGACGGGGCCGATTCCTCAAGTCCACCCTCTCGTTTCCGTCGGCGTTGTAGATGGGAGCGATGAGGAGCACGAGGTCATCGGTCCACGCCGGATAGCCGCCGTTCGCATACTCGCGCAACAGCATCAGGAGGGCTTCCTTCCCGCACACCTCACCCGCATGGATGTTGCCCTGGAGATAGATCCGCGTCTTGCCCGTGGCCCTGACGGCTTCCGGGGTCGCGTCGGGCGCGCCGACCACGAGGAGGGGCAGCGCCCGCCCCTCGTTGGTGTAGCCGAACGTCGTGAGGTGGATCTCGTCAGACCGGTCGGCGAGGCGTCGCGACAACTCCATGACGTCTTCGTAGCTGCTGGTCTCGACGAAGTCCGTGCGTTCCGCCCGGGTCATGAGGTCCGCCGAAGACTGGGCCGCACCGGGGATCGGGGTCCACGACACCGCCCCCGCGAGGACGAGTACGGCGAAGGACGGAGCGAGGCGGCGTGGCGAGGAGGATCGCATGGGAGGTGGGCTGGAAGCGAAGGCCGGTGCGCTGTCCCAGGTCGGGTCGGCCGTGGGACGCGTAGAACTCAGAGGCCGCCAAGGTAGCCCACCTCACCCGTGCCGAAAACACGAAGGGCCCGGAGCCGAAGCCCCGGGCCCACCCATCGTCCCCACCCAATGTGACAGTGCCGCCCAATGTGTCAGCGCCGCCGAGTGCGTCAGCGCCGCCGAGTCGCGCCTACCCTCAGGTGGCTACGTCGAAGCCGGCCTCGTTGAGTTCGGCGGCCTTGCGGGCGTCGTCCTCGCTGACGACCTGGCCGTCGAAGAGGTGCACGCTCCGGTCCGCCATGTGCGCGTAGCGCGGATCGTGCGTCACCATGCAGATCGTCGCGCCCTCGTCATGGAGCTCTTTCATCAGGTCCATGACCGCGTTGCCGTTCTTCGAGTCCAGGTTTCCCGTCGGCTCGTCCGCCAGCAGGATCAGCGGCTTGCCCACGATGGCTCGCGCCACCGCCACGCGCTGCTGCTGACCACCGGAGAGCTGACTCGGATAGTGACCCATACGGTGCGCCATACCCACGCGCTCCAGAGCCGCCTGCACCCGCTCCTTGCGCTCGCTCCCCGGCATCCCGCGATACGTCAGCGGTAGCTCCACGTTCTCGTACACCGTCAAGTCACCGATCAGGTTGAACGCCTGGAAGATGAAGCCGATGGCCTGGTTGCGGATCTTCGCACGCTGGCTCGCCGTCAGGTTCTCCACAGGCGTGTCGTCCAGCAGGTACTTGCCCGCCGTCGGACTGTCCAACAGACCCAGGATCGACAGCAGCGTCGTCTTTCCACACCCCGACGGTCCCGCGATCGACACGAACTCCCCCGTCTGGATCGACAGGTTGATGTTCGACAACGCGTGGGTCTCCACCTCTTCGGTGTAGAACACCTTGCTCAGTCCCTCGAGATGGATCAGCGGGTGATCCGACATCGTCCCCTCCCTGGTTGGTTGATCCGGACGGCGTCCGGCTTTGAACTTCTGTCGTCCTCACTCAGTCGCGGGAGCCCCGGAAGGAGCCGCGACGCCCTATGGCTAATCGTTGATCTTCACCCGATCGAAGCCGTCCCACCGGGACATGTCCGAGAGGATGACCACGTCACCCTCCTCGAGACCTTCGATGACCTGAATGTCGTTGACCGAACTCGCCCCGAGCTGGACGGTGACGCGCTCGGCGAAGTCGCCGTCAGGGGTGAGCTTGAAGATGCTCACGCGCTGGTTCGGCTGTCCGAAGGTCGGTCGCCCCACGTGGGTCACGTCGTCGAGACGCTCGATGATCACGTTCCCGTCCACACTCAAGTCCGGACGCGCCGAAGGCGGCAGGTTGTCGGGAAGGGACACGTCGATGGTGACGGTCCCGTTTCGGACGGCGGGATCGATGCGCGTCACCTGCCCCATAATGGTGTCGGTGCGCGTGTCGATCATCGCGGTCTGCCCGATGACGATGTCCTGGGCCTGAGTCTGGGTGATGCGGATCTCCGCCTTCAGTCGGCCCGGCACGACGACCCGGCTCAACTGCTGCCCCGACTGGACCCACTGTCCTTCCTGTAGCGGAATGTCCAAGGGCGCCAGCACTCCGGCTACCGGTACCGTGACCTGCATGGACTGGAGGCGATCCCGGTTGAAGGTGACCAGCTCAGCGAGGCGGTCGATCTGCTCATCCTGGGCGGCGATCTGCTCGGGAGCGCTCTGCACCATGGCTTCGAGCCGATCCTCCTCGACCTGGAACCGGATCTCCAGCTCCTCCATGGCCTCCTTCGTTCGATCGAGCTCCGCCCTGGCCACCAGGTCGGGGTTCTCGTCGAAGAGACGTTGGTTGGTCTCATAGACCCGCTTGGCATCCAGGAACTGGGTGCGGACGGTGGCGACGGTACCGCGCTGGGTGAGTTCCTGGGTCTGAAGGTTCGTCCGGAGCTGAGCCAGAGCCGCCCGCGCCTGGGAGAGCTGCTGCTGGGCCTGGAGGAGCTGCATGTCCACATCGGGATTGCTCATCCGCATGATCACCTCTTCCCGGCCCACTTCGGTGCCAGGAAGGGACATGATCTGCTCGATGCGCCCCGCGGTCACGGCGGTGATCCAGCGCATCTGCTCGGGGACGAGCGTGCCCGGTCCGCGAACCTGGCGGATCATCGTCCCGAACTCGACGGTGTCGCGCCAAACGGTGGCGCCATCCACCGTCGGAGCCGCCGTCGGCAGAAGCCGGGGCACGAAGATGGTCGCCGCCAACAAAGCGATGGCTCCGAGGCTCCAGACGATCTTCTTCTTCTTCTTCTTCGGCTTCGTGTCGCGAATGATGTCCACGCGTTCCCCCGTCCCCTATCGTGAGCGCAGCGGACGGCCGACAGCCGCCTCGAGCGCGATCAAGTTGTAATGGAAGTCGTACAGGGCGTTCAGGTAGTCCCGCTCGGCCGTGCTCACCGACGTCTGCGCGTCCATGAGGAGGAGCAGGTCCGCGGCGCCCAGGGCGTATCGTCGCTGCTGCAGGAGCAGTTGCTCCTCGGCCAACTCGCGGTTTCTCGCCTCGGCCTGCACCACCTGGTGCGCCGAGATGAGGTTGTCGTAGGTGTTGGTGACCATGGTCCGGAGGCGGAGTTCTTCCGCCCTGCGGGCGTGCTCGGCGTCCTCGGCCTGGTTGTTGAGCTGTGATACCTGCCGCTCCCGGGTGAACCCCGTGAAGATGGGCAGCGACACGGCGATGCTCATCGTCATGGGCACTTCGGCGAAACCGAAGGGGAAGGCCGAGTTCTGGGCCAGCGCGTCCTGCTCCATGGCCGGGGTGACCATGAACTGGGAGCAGTCCTGCATGTCGTAGTCGGGAATGCCGCCCGCGATCCCGCCTTCGAGAGCGTTGAGGAACTGACAGTTCGACTGCTGGGAGGCGATCTGGCGCTGGACCTGGCTCAGAACGTATTCAGTGCTGGTCGCCTCCTGAGCCTGGCCGCGGATGGCCGCCGACAGGTTCAGCGAAGGCAGATATTGGCTCGTCGAGGCCTGACGCGCCGCTGCCCGGCTGGCGCTCTCCTGCGCCCGGAACGACCGGAGAGAGGGGTGCATCTCCATGGCGTACTGCATGAGCTCTTCGATTTCGAAGTCGGGCTCGAAGACCTCGAAGCCACTGATGAGGCGCACGTCCTCGCCGATGGGCACACCGACCTGCTCCTGGAGGAGGAGGCGCGCCTGACGGAGATCCCTCTGCGCCTGGATGAGCGCTACCTCGGCCCGGCCCAGGTCGACCTCCGCCTGGGTCCCCTCGGTGCCGGCAGCGGCGCCGGTCTCCACGCGCGTGCGCACGAT
>JAYMFU010038924.1:0-18598 GCA_036784835.1 Phaeophila floridearum
GTCGTGCCCAACACGGCGGCATGCGTCATGGTGCAACGGCGGACGCACGGGATGCCCACAAGCGCCAGAAGTACAGTGAACACGTGTTTGTAAAGGAGTTCTCACTGTTGTCTGACTTTTGGATGCTTGGGGAGGCCCTGCTGAAGCTTTGCAGCTGCGGAATGCCATAGCTGCTGCTGGATTCACGCCGAAGTCATCCGTACATGGTTGTACTGTTGCGTTCAGGGCGTTGTCGGTGTCTTTGTGTAGGCGGAATGACTGGGGGTTCTGCATGTTTGCGTTCAGCAATGTATAATGCTATGCCACGGTTGCTAGCAATGTGTCTATGCCGGGTGACTTCTTCCTATTGACGTTCTGTAGTGGGTCGTGCTCGCTGCTGTGTTTTACCTTGATGGTTGCTACTTTTCTGGCATGCTAACCTTGTCCTGTTCATTGATGGCAGGTCTAGCCCCTGTTGGTTTTGTTGTTGCCTGACCATGGTTTCCTCCAGTTTCCCATATGTAACTGATACTGGTACTTGCTGGTTCGTCCTTTTCCCGCACAAATGTGAACCCTGATGCTTTCGTGGCTTGCGCTAACCATAGTTAGATATGCTGTTATCATCTGGTTTATTCCTAATTGTTGTTGGTGCAGAGCTCACCGTTTTGTTTTCGCTTGTTTGTGCATTCCGCTGTGGAGTTGTGTTCCTTAGTGCTTTTTCTTGCTTGCAGCGAAAGCACTAACCTGGTTTCATGCTTCACTACTTCCCCTCTCTTTCACATTTTCTATTCTTGCTGTACAATGGCCTAGTATGCGAGATCTAGATGCTACCCACGGCCGCGGTGTCATTTCGCTGTCTCTTTCTCATGCCTCGTGGAAGTCATTGCTGTGGAATGATCTGTGGTTTGCAGCCTTACCAAGCATTTAGAGGTGCTCAACGGATCAACTTTCTTGCAGCCGGCAGCTGTTCAGCCGGAATCATGATCAAGTGTCAAGAAAGTTGACTTTTAACATGACAGATCGCGGAGCGGCACGCGCGAGTTGCACCTACGGGTTGAACCTTGCGCTGACCTGGACAGGTCATGCTTTGCTCATGTACGACCGCTTCCTGCATGGCTTCTTGCTCTGTTAATATGGCCGGGTTATTTGCGTGCCCTTGGCGTTCTACCTTGTGTGTCACACTGCTTCGCAGAAGCTCGTTACGTGCGGCTCGTAAGCTGAAGTGCCGCCCAGCTGCTCCGATTCCAGATGCTGTCATGTGCCCCCGGTTACTGTACGCGCTGGTCTTCCTAGCTCTGCGTGAATCGCTATATTGCGCTACATTGCATTCTGCGATGACGCTATCCTTTGATGTGCGCTTCGTGTCGTAACCCGATGGTTCTAGATCTTGCCTCCCCGTTGTGCCCAGTGCCTAGCTGTAGCTCTTTTACCTCTGCTTCTGTGGCTCGCTTGCTTTACAGGACTTCGTGTTCGCCGTCTGCCCGATGTGTAACCCGATGTGGTAACCTGCGTCACCCTGAGGCTGCAGATTGCGAGAGCTGTCATACCAGCTGTCAAAATTCATCGATTACACTGTTTCTGAACGCCACCGGGAACCAGACAGGCTCGCGCAGCAGACTCGGCTCCGACGCCCTCGCCGCGACGCGCGAGCCCGCGTGTTCGTTGCTGCCTCGGGCCTGGGTTGCGGCGTTGAGTGGCAGCGAACTCGCCTGGGGTCTGGCCTTCGCGTGCTCGAATTGTTCGAATTGGGCGCGCCGCAGCGCTAGGAAGCAACGGTGAATGTGGCGAATACTGACGTGTAGCAAGCCACCATGTTTGGCTGCTGCATGTGATGAATTGCGCCCTGGATCGCATTAGGGCCGTTAGCACCCACAACAATAAATCCGACCCTGCCCGTTACGCCCCCTTGTCAACGTGTCCAGGGGTCCACCGACAGAATTGGCGTCGCGGGTCGGTCGCGGCTCGCAGGCCAGCCATTGCCACGCTCCGCCTGCGCAGCGTGCTCCAGACTGTCCGGACATGTCCTTTGCCAGTTAGATACTACGCAGAAATAAGTTCTGGAACCCACGTTCTCTCGCCTATGATACCCATCGTGCTAGTTGCCAAGTGGACGTGTTTCTGTTCTTGCGTTGACTTGGTTGGTGCGTCATGACGCAGCACGCTCGGGCTATCGAGATACATCGATCGAGCCGTTACTGCGCATGACGCTTAGGTAAGAACCGTCTTGCGTCAGGTTCCTTCCCTTCAAGAGCCTGGTGAACTGCACGTCAATGACACCCATAGACCGTAAACGATGGCTCGAGAGATCTCGCCGCGGCTCGCCTGCCCTGTCATGCTTACCGATCGCGATGAATGTTCCTGCCATGAGCTGTGGGCGCTCTGTCGCTGCAAATACGATTCGGCTGAAATGTTACGCAAGGCTACAATTGCATTCGAAACAAAACAAATCAATTCTAACTATTTGTACTCCTTACCAAAGCTGTAAAGGCGATGTGTCCCCTTACAGAAACCAGGGGCGAAGGTGCAGCGCTTGCGCGGGGAGAAGGGACACCAGTGTCCCTTGCCTCAGTTGAGCCAAGTTGGCAGCAACTTACTGGAACAAATAGTACGCTAGTAACAACTTTTTGCAGTCACGCGGGCACTGCGCGGTTCCGCTCCAAGGCAACCACGTATCTGCACACGACTAAAGGCCTGGCACTGTATCGGATAGGACGGAACGCGCTGACATGGGGTTCACGTCACGCACCGAAACTGGCAACGTCATCAGTCACGCTGACAAGTCGCGCTTGAGTACGATAACCAGTGGCGGTGGTGGAGATAGCAGTCACCTGACGGAGAGGTTGTGTCCGGAAGCCACGTAATTCGCTGACGTCCGAGAACTCCGTTTTCGTGCGTCATGACGCATGCAAGTTCGCATGAGCTGTCTGTCGTAGTTGCAGATAACACGGCACACAGAGACAACACCATTTGACACGGAGTGCACGACACTCGCTACCGTCTGCAAGCGCCACGCACACCCCAACATCCTGGTTCGGGACACTTGATATAAACTGTGCACAAGCAGCACGTACACCAAGCACGCGCACTGGTAGGCAGCAGCTAAAGACACGAGCAGCTGTCAGCGCACATTCCAATCAACGCATTGACAGTGCCACGGCGTTGCCAGAGGTATTCGAAGCTACAAATGGCAGTGGCTGTAACTTCCAGGTCCGTACCGTTTGGCTGAGAGAGGATGTTGAACACATCCGGTACTGGGACCGCGCACAACTTCGACAGGTCTTGACGGCGCGCGCTGCAGCGCGCTGGTCACGGAAAAAGGTCAAAGCGAGATTTGGAAGCCGGTCTCGATACTCCGTTCGGAATGCAGAGTGCATGAAGGGAGATCGTAGTTGCCGGAGATGAGCCCAAGGGATTGGTTTCGGCCAGAAACTGTCGGGTTTGACAACGCGGCTGCGTCACAAAGCTTGCCGCTTGGTAATCCACCGGCCCTCGGCTTGGTTTCCAGGCGGGTCTGCCATGCCCTATCTCGAGGTGGCCGTTCGAATGATTCGCGATCTACCGCTGTAGCATGCGGGCGAGAACACGAGCAGAAAGCGCCCCAGTGATTTGAAGAGGTGTCGGTGCCGCGTTGCGGTTGCTAGGTTCTGTTGCTTGTAAGCATGCTGAGCTGCCGCGCGGCATGCCGCCTGTTCGCGCGCGCCTGTCCCTGCCGCCCTGTCGATCCTTCGTTACCGGTTTGGCTTGGTTGCCGCCTGCCAGCGGGCACGAGAGCTTCGCCATGTACGTCTACTTGTACGTAACAGTATGCTTTGCGAATGCCTCGTGGGCGGTTCTTGCCTGGTTGTGCCAGGTGGCACCATGGCCTGATAAATCTGTCATCTGTTAGGCTGGTATGAACTGTTGCCCGTGCACGCTGCTCCCCTTCGTCTTCTCGCCAGCGTCGTACACGATGGCCTCCTGTGTGCACACGAGCCACCTCGGCGCCTGCGCACCCGGCAGACAGCATGTGCAGCTTGCTGCCGCGTACGCCCGCGTGCTCGCGACTCACTCTGCACGCTTTGAACGGGTTAATAATCTCCCTAGGCTTACTTGAGTTGCGCGTAGCGCAGTCCACATTGAGAAGTTCCGGGCTGTCGGAGCCCTGTGGTCGACGCGGCCCGTCCAGTCTACCCACACGCGATAGGCTGGAGTCTGTTTGATGGTAGTATCAAAGCAGACACCTGGCCATTGGCCAATCAAGCACCCTTTCACGACAGACCAAAACGACGCAACACGGAGGGCCAGTCTACTATCACCGTTTCATTCAGGCCTTGATAGAAATGAATGTTTTGGGGGCAGAACCGCTGGGCCCCGCTTCCAGCAGGTCACGCTTGTTTGCTGGCGTGTGCCAATCGTCGATTTTGGTTGTTGGCAAGTTATTTTCGCGAGTTGTAGGCTTCAAGTCGTCGTTCAGGACGCGGCTGCGCGCTGACCGGTGTTCAAATCCTTAACCTGGCCGACATGCAGGTCCCTGCCGAAGAACACTCTGATCTATGTAAGATGCACGAATCAATGACGGTGTGCGAGGGCGCGGGCTGTGCCGGGGGGATACGATTTGCAGTATCGAGCTGGCCCGACTTCTCGACTTTCCGTGTCGCAGAGCAGTTACGACAGGTACGTAATCAAGTAGGCAGCTGCGACGAGCATGTAGCCGAACCCAGCGACAGTTAGATAAACTTTGACGGGCCAAGCGACAACCTGTTCAAATCGTCCGTGTTCGTGATTCATCGACCCCTTGAAAAAGACAATGCGGCAGCCGAATAAAAAGAGAACGCGAACGGTTTACAAGACGGCACGGCTGCCGGTACGTGTACATCCTGTTGCACGGCTTGGAAACTAAGAGAAGCGATGTCAACAACGGGTCAAGGGCGAGTGGTTAGACGGTGAACTGCGCTGACTGGAGACGCGCCGCGTATCAACCAATTCCTGTAACGCATGCCGTGATCCCTCAAGTCATCAGATTTCTCGTTACTGAAGATTGGAGTGCAAACGGCGTCACTTTCGATTGCAATTTGACAACAATTTGAGCAAAACGGTAGTTTTTAGCTGGACATTTCTAATGACCGATCAGCCGGCGAACCTAGCGAGAAGTACAAATGCACGCATCACATAGTAGAACTAGGGAAAATTGCTAAAGGAACTGTACGCGGCACTGTGCGCTGATCGCGACGGAGTGTAGCAGCACAGGGTCCGATCAGGAGCAACAGCGCGAGCGAGAAATTATTCATCTGTTGACCATGAGGCTTGGGAGGACGGCAGGGGTTGCAGTGCGCGCTGACTTCCTTCTAGTTCGCACCTTGCATGACAAGTCTACATTGGAGCCCGCTCTGCTACCTTCGTGCCTGCTCCCATGTGCCTTGCTATCGCTTCCAGGTCCCTCTTTTCTGTATGTGCATTGCTCGTTGCTGCACTGCGCTCAACCCTGCCGTCATTGCACCCTGCCCGTTGTGGTTACCAACCATCGAGCTGCTGTCAACAGCGACCGCACAAATGGCAAAGCTTACCCCCCAACCAATCAACACAACACGAGACTCCCATGCTCGCAAACATATAGGAGATGTCACATACCAGGCGAAGATTTAAGAGCTCCCGCACTGGTGATTAGGGCAATCTCCGCCTGATAGTTCTGCCTGTCAAGTGTTCAGTTTGAATTTTCGGCTGCGGCGTATGTCACCGTCGTCGTTGAATCGACGCAGCCGTTCAGTGCAGCTGTGTATCGATGGATGAACGTGCGTTTGAGAGGGGGTATAAATGGGTGCTTGCTGCAGCCAGCTGGTGAGTGAGCTTGGAGTTCGGGTGGCAATTGACGCGTGTAGGGAAAGGAGAGTTCACACTGAAGCGAGGAACAACGTGCGTCACCATACACGACCTTTTGGCCTTGCGCTCGCAACTCGGCAGCAGACCGACTTGTACGTTGTGGTGCAGCACGCTGTTCGGATCGTGCCGTATCATGGCCGCATCTGTACGCATGCTAATTTGCCAGGGGCGTCCGTTTGTATGTCATTTCCTGCGTGCCATCTTACTTTGTGAATTCGCCCATCTCCTCTCGATACAACTCTTCGCGATCGCCTCGTCGCAGCTGAAAATGAGCGCTGCAGGATGTCTGCTACCGACATCTGTGCTTATTCTTTTTTGTGTTTTTCGGTGGATCCACCGAAAAACATCCATGAACACATCCGTGCTTCGCAGGCTGACGGGGCACCAGCTGGCGAGTTCACGCGCTCGCCGGTTCCCAGGTGCACGCTGTCCAGGCCTGAGGGAATTCGTGGAAATTCGTGACATTCATGAACAGTCTCCCCCCCTCATGCGTGCTTGCTTTGCTAGTAGTCACGCCTGGTTCGTCTTCCCAGTAGTAGCGTGTGGGTGCCGGGCTCCTGGCGTGTTTGCTGTCCATCCGGTCAACGAAAGTGTGTCATCCACAACCGCCCTTGTCGTAGCAGATCTATTGCGGTTTTCGCCTTTCGCGAAAAGTCGGTAGTACTGCAGTTGTTCTAAACGACCAGGAACAGTGCGTCAATAATGGTTGGTGATTTCCTCGAACAGAATCTACCCACATCCACGGGGGCACATGTGCCTTTTGTCGAGGCAGGTGTGGGTTCTACTTTGCGGCCCAGTGTGTTCCTCGCCCATGCCCCTGTTCGCCTGGATCCAGCTGTTAATTCGTCTCCGTCGCCTGAGGCGATCGACGAGTGCGAGATCCGGCGCGCTCTCAGAACGGAATCGGTTCAATTTCACTGTGAGCGGGCACAAACCGAATTTCGAGACCGACGCGTCCGCTCGACGGGGGGGTGGGAGATCTTAGACGCAGGCGTGGACTGCTTTATGTGTTGTTGCACGGGGTGACCGTTTCCGGTGCTTCGCGAGCGCATGGGTAAAACAGCCGTATCCACATCCGTATCAATACCAACGGTGGCCATGGGGCGCGGAGGGGGCTGTGTTCGCAACTGTGCTGTCCAGAGGTGGCGCGGGTAGCCCGGTGGCTGCTGGGAGCGCTGAACGCCATGGGGGCGCACCTCGCGCCCGATGGCGAGTTTGTTCCCGGCGCGGGAAGCTGCGCGCGCGTGTGCACAGCGTTGGATCTGAAACGGCACGCGCGTTCAGCTGCAGTGCGCCGCGCCAGAGCTGCCTGTTTCGAATTGGATCCCAATTGCGGGTGCGCTTTTCTGCTCTGCACGCCCCGCGCGGGGCACACCCAACTCGGGTCCCAACCAAAGGATCGCCTGAAATGGATTGTGCCCGGGTGGTGGGGTGCCTTGCCGTGCTGTTCTGCATGCCGTTGCGATGCAGCGGAACACTGCCACGCGCGAGCAAAGCGGGATTCTGTTGCCTGACGAGGCCTCGTGTTGTGCACTGCACGCCCTCCGGCCGGGTGCGTCACTCGAGCCAGCACCAGAATACGTTCACTCTGTAACACCGGGCAAGTGCCAGGGTTCTGGAGCTCGGTCCTGGGGAGCCAATTTGGCTCTGGAGCGATGAGGTGGAATTCCAGTGCAACGGACGTCGCATCATTCACTACCCAGGTGCTTTCAACGCGTTCCATGCGTCGCGCCTGTCCGGCACGCGTATCCGGTTCGTACGCTGCGCCCTCGAGGGCCTCAGCTTCGATGCAATTGACTTCGTGGGCTCTATGGGGATCGAAGTGGTCGATTCAAGGCTGCAATTTAATCCAATCTGCGCGGTGTGCACTTCGAGTACTGCGATCTTTTCACCCGTTCACGTTTTGCCATGCATGAGATTGACGAAGGATTACTCACTTTGCTGAGCACGCGCGCTCGTCCAGTTCAGGGTCAGCGTGTACAAAGCAGCCGAGCCGTTTTGCACACAATGTTGTGGCATCGACGCAAGCAATACTTTATTGAACGCTCCACTGCATCTAAAATGCGTGAGTCGTTCGGCTGGGCTGGTTGTTGGTGCCTGATGCCTCCCAACGCGTCTGCTCCTCTGTGTTAGGTCTACCGGGTGCCTAGCTTGTGAGATGCCTGTCTTTGTGTCATTTCTGTTCGTTCGGACGTCGTTGATGTTTCCATAAAGTAGAACATCGACAAGGGATGGCTTGTGAGCGGAGACTACCCTGTTGGCAATTTTATCTGTAACTTCGGTGTGAACACCCAAATGCTTTGTATCTTCTCAGCTTGTGCACTGATTTTAACCAGTTCTGGTTTGCATTCACCAGCGAGATGTAGCACTCATACAATACCAGCAACTGTTCTAGCATATAGCGCTTTGCGCACACCCCATGAACCATTGTCCATGGTGTGTTCAACCATGGTCTTTGATGTAAGGAGTCTCAAGCCTCCCTCAACAAGATAGCACTGCCTTGTTTGCACAAGTATTCGAATGATTTGAGCCGGCGCCTACATTCACAGGAACCCAATCAAGACTGCATTATTGCTAGCATTCACACGTCATGTTTGCGTGTAGATGGTGGACAACGGCGTCGTACCTTCATTAAACAAATGGGTACAATCGCAGCCCAATGCAACTGTGGTGCTTGGGCCACTTGTGTACGATGATGAGAGTACTGCGGCTGCAACTGTGACGACATTGACTGACATGTACAAGGATCCTCACCGGCTGGAGTTTCACAACACAACACTGTACTGCTCATCGTATGATAGCGCGTACATGGCCATGGAGCAGGCTGAAATGCTAATGATCCAAGAAGGAGCAGTGGTCAACTACACCGGCCACGCTTGGCATGATCGTCGTGAAGTGAAAACTATGCTTCCTTTTGTGACGCCTGGGCGGCCGCAGCCGGCTGAAATGACCGAAGGAATTCTGTCGCGCGCTGTTGTCCTGGGCCCTACTGAAGCTACATTGCTGCTCATCATTGCCACTCTGAGTGCGGACCCACGGTTAAATGCAACCTGGCTGCAAAATGTCCATGCATTACGAAACCCACCATATGATTCATGTATGTGTTCCTGAACGTCACAGCATTATGTGCTGAGAATGCACTGGCACAGTTTGTGCTGTCAACCAGGTGTAGCTTCTAGCTTCTAGACCAAGCTGTTGTAAAGCTTGATCAAGACCGCAGCAGTATTCGCCATTCAGTTTTACTTTGGTCATGTTGTGCTTTGCTCTGCAACAGATTCAAATGAGCTTGCTTTAAGAAACATGCCTTTCTGCCATCCAGTCGTCGCAGTGCATGCAACCATTCTGTCTCTTAAATTCTAATTGAACTGATGATATTGTACTGCAAACATGTTTAATGCACTCCTTCCATTCACGGTAATTCGTTGGAGCAGCCAACATGCATGTTGTATAAGTGCCAACCATAGCAAGCAGAGTGCGTTTTCACAGATGTTTCTCAGCTAAACTCTATAGACACATCACACAAGGCCAACATTTTCAGCAGGTGTATAGGCAGTGGTGTTCAGCTCTGGATACCACCCTGGGTTAAAACACATCAACACATACATAGTAATGTACACGTAGTGCACAGTCCATGTACATGCAGTACACGTACATAGTACTGTTCACATAGTAATGTGTAGTTTACGGCAGATCCAAGTTAGACAGCGCTACAACTGTATTTGCCAGAGCTCATAGACCAAATCAATGTAGTGGTAAGTGTCAATCATCTCAACATTGGATTCTGTCCGCAGCTATCATGGTTGCAACCTTGGCATGTGGCTTGGTCAGACAGCAATGGCGACGACGTCAGAGCAGGATTATGCTGGAAAGCCCTCGTCTCTCCCTGGACAACCTGCGTTTGAACCCGATGGACAGCAACGCTACGCCTACGGCGCCCGTAAGTCCAGAATGCAACTGTTCCCAGTCCACCTGCTTGGTTCCCAGCCTGGCAGCTACAGATAGTGCCTCTAGGTTGACACCGGCACCAGCATCGGTTGCAGCTCGTTCATTCTTCCATTCCGAGGAATCTCCAGTGGGATGTGAAAGTGCGCATTTCCCATGTTAAATGCAGTGACTGGATTGTACATGTCCACAAACAGCATCTACAGTTGGCAGATCAGCTCATGTGGTCCTGTTCATGCCCCAACCCAAAGTTGCACAGGTCTGCGTTCTGACGCCATGGTCAAGATTGCATATGTTCAACACAGACTGAATTGCGCTGGATTTGTGTTCTTACAGTCAATATACATCCCAAGGCACCCTACTCGTGTGCTTACATTCAGCATGCGATGACAGAGCAGTTACGACGGAGCTGTACGAAGTATTTGTACAGTACTTACCAGTCGTGTGGATTGCACCTTTCCTTACATGCTCTTTGCAGGCCTTGAATACAGTGTATGTGGTTCCCGGCAGGAGTCATTGATTGTTGATACTGCAGTGGTACGCGTGTCATTGGAGCGTTCACCCCAACCACCGATCACAATGGTGCAAGCGTCACAGCTCAGCATCACCTTTCCTGGCCGAGAGATGCAAGTACAGGAGCTGCAGCTAGAGAGGCATGAAGCGTCCGCAACGTCGTTATCAATCATTCCTCACACTTTGTTCACACCAGGTGTTGCGACCTGCTTTCCAGCAGAGACGAAGGATTACAGTGCGCCTCATGTGCTAGAGCAATGGCGCACGCCTTGTTCGTGCTTGTCAACCACGATTTTGTAGCTTGCAAGGACTGATATTGTTCTTGAAACTCATGTAATATTGTTTTGTTGTCATACATGCAAGTATGCCACAGCTCATAAATGGGAGACGTTTGTCATGAAAAACGTTGTTTACATATGCATGAACATTGCCTTAGAGCCGTTCCTGTATGCGTACAGAGGGCTTTGTGTTTTGCACAAAGCTTGATGTATTGCTGAACGAAAAGTTGTAATGCCAAATACAGTGTGGGACATGCTGCTGCTTTGTCCTTGTGCACCCAGCAGCTACACTTGCGGAATCACTAACGATCAGTCGGAAAGCACCATGCCCTTGGCCATGCACAACATGCCATGCATTGTGCAGCTGTGCTAATACTTCCTGATTGCCATTAGTTGTAAGATATCAGATGGAATTTTGACAGTCTGCGTTGTACCGATAACTGGTTGCTGTTTTGAAGCTGCTGCTAAAGTAATCCAAAGTAATCGAGCGCAGCATTAATGTGGTAAGCATGCCAAGTGGAAACCATCACCATCAAATCAGCATTGAATACTATGCCCTGCTTCACACTAGTTTTTCGCTACTGCAGGTGTAATGCATGGCCAGGATGTTGTGATCAAGACAGTCATCATACACTGTGCTCATAACAAGTCCTGGCAGTGGGTGGCTGTTTTGAACTCATTAGCGGCGTCACGGCTGGAGCATGATAACATCGTTCCTATGTTGGCGCACGATCTGCACCTCCTGGGCACCGACGCTGCTGGCCAGCACGCAATCACCACAACCGGGCGACGAGCTCCGAGACTGGCTGGGCAGCCCGGAACATACAAGCTCACAGTCATACAGGTCCGTCTAAGCTGTGAACCCATCTCTGCCACAACACCACAAGTGCAGCATGCATGTACCTGGCCCAAATGTCAACGGACGTCATGAACCTGTTGACAGCATGCTCAGCATCGTGATATGATCAGGTAATATGTTCAGGTGTGAGAATGCCGGTAATTGGGCGCTGTTGTGCTTTCTGGCCTGCCAACAAGATGTGCTGCGCTGATGCCATCTGCATGTACAGCTGGCTCCCAAGGCAGGCTAAGTTTCTTGTGTCTGAACCCTGACGGCGTGGCCATCATCAGGTGGTTCTGCTTTTTCACGGACCGCACAGAGTCAGACTGACACTGTGTTGATCTGACTGGCCACAGCTTGCTGCAAGGCATGCGGCGCGCAGCGGCAGAATGGTTTCACGCACCAGCGTTCGCAGGGGCCGCGCGACGCAGCTGTGCGCAGCCAGCCCGCGGCTCGTTCCCATCTCGCACATGTGTGGCCCTAGGCTTGCCAGGCCATCCGGCCCTGGGCCGACTGCCGTGAACGCCGTATAACCGCCTGCTTGCACGCCAATGACTGCTTGCGAAACGAAGATTTCGCAGTCAGTCGCTTCCTTTGCACGGGGACTCGGACTCGTCGGCTGAGCCTCGTCGTCATGCACCCAAGCGCGAATTGCGCACCCGAAACTCTCATTAAGTCAACACTGTTAGCGCCAACCAAATGTTGTCGATAAGACCGGCGCGCCGACGCTGTTTGTATGTATCTCTCTCATTCGAGATACACTCGTTTCTGCGTTGAAGCATGTCTTGTGATGTGCTGTCAAGATATGGGAGACGTTTCACGCGGAAGCCATGTGAGAACCATGGACATCCATCTGTGCAGAGAGTTGGCAGTATTCGGCTGGTTGAATTAGTTTCATTCCAACTCTAGAGACATTTGGGGCGCAGCACGCTTCCACGTTCACTGTTGCGTCATTGCCATCCAGTATGCATCTGGGCTTCTAGGCAAGTGGCTGTAGGTTTCAGCGCTTGCTTTGGGTTGGGTTTTGTTTGTCCTCGAAGGCATCGCAAGATGTGCACCAGGGACTAATCAACACTTGTCTAGCGCAAGCCAGTTACTTTCAACTGTTGAGGTAAGCTGGTCCTGGCCCCCAAACATTGTATCACAAAAGTCTCTAAACAACTTCTGAATGGCTCAGACACAGCAGTGGGTTCAGGCGTGCTTGTTGGGGACCGGCGTGCTGCTGTTGGTGCTGGTTTGTGTCAACCTCTGCTGCCAAGTACTTCCTGTGGTGTTCCTGTAAGAACACGAATTTGTACAGACATGTTTCTGCAGAAAGCTCTGTAGGAAATTCTGAAAATTCAACGGAATGATTCCCTGTGTTCTATCTCGAGCGATTACGTAAAAACACTTTACTGTACTACACAAGTATGCATAGATCTGCAGTTGCAAGTTCGGGCAGGAAGGCAACTGCGATCGATCGAGCAGGCCCATTCATGTGGCAAGCGGCCTCGCAGCAACGTCGTTTGAGGGGCATGCCCGGGCACGTGGCTGTTGCAGGATTGTCTCGAGCGTCATTTGGCAATTGACACTGTTAGGTGCCTGAACCTGAACTACCCGACCACCCGTCCAGGTGTTGCAGCTAGCGCACGAAGCGCTTGCGCCGGATGCCCGGCAAGCGGGTCATGTGCCGGCCTATCTGGACCACGTCGTGGTTCAATCGCCTGCTGGCGTGTCGTCTCGCGTGCAACGGCGGTGAGGCGGCTAGAGTAGTAACCATCAGTCGAGTTGTCGCAGCATCGACCCGATCCATGTACGCTTGTTTGCGCGTTCAGTCACGATCACAGGCAGTCACAGCCCGTGCTCGGTTTCTGCCGGCGCACCGGCGTGTAGTCTGGCCGATCCGACCCAGTGACCCTTGCAACATTGGTGTGCAGGAAGTCTTGAACGGTGGCAACCTACTCGATGCACTGCAAGCCCAGATGTTCCACAGAGCCATCGACCCCATGACAAGGTGGCAGACTATATTGCACGTACTCAAGGCCATCTGTCGAGCCATGCAGTACATGCATTTGCGGCATGTGCTCCACGGCCGGCTGTCTTCTGAAACGGTGGCTTTGGAGGTGTGGCGCTAGTACCTATTGAAATTGGCCTCGTAGTGTTCAATTCTGGCTGATTATCGGGACACAGTTGTCCGTTCAGCACAATGAGGATTGGTATTGCATGGGTTCTCTGACCCTGCATGACAGAATTGTCGACAGCGACAAGCTGGTATGCTTTGTTGATCAATGGGTCGGCAGATGCATAAAGCACAAACGTGTACACCTGCTGATTGCGTGCTGCACACTAAATCTGTGTAGAGATTTTTGACACACAGTTGTCTCAATGGTTCTTGCATGTGCTTTGCAACCAAAGGCGTGCAGGTTGGTTCAGTGGTGGCAATGCGTTACCTGGTCACAGGATTCAAAGTGCCCTGGTATGTGATGCTGTGCAGCAATTTCAGTGGCCCACTGCCTGCATGCACGCATGCCTGTTGCTTTGTGATGATTTTGATCTGCAATGCAAGCGCTGTCTGGTGTTGTGCACGACGTGAAGGTCTAGTGTACGCTGCATCAACATGCACATGAGCGGATGGACCCGACACTCCTTGCATGTTGCACATTCCACATCGCACTTTCAGAGGAATAGCAAGCTGTTCCAAACACAAGGTTTATGCTGCATCTGGTGTTGCTGAGCGAATTTTTGGGCACATTGTTTCAACGCCTGTTCCCACGAATGTAAAGCGAGCAATCGCCTGCAGTTTTGTTGTGTGTGCACGCAGCCCAGGGATAGCAGTGCCTGGTTTGCGGGAACAGGGGAACCAGCTGCTGGCCAGATGCCATGTTCCCGGTTGCCCCTTCAACCCGAACCCAGCAGCCGGGTTCACTGCCGGCCAAGTAGCGCCGTTGCAGAGCACCTTGTCTTCCTGATCCCATTGACGGACTGTGGGATGCAGTTTGATGAGAACGCCTTCAATAACCTGTCCGAGGCACTGAAGTGTGGCCAGGTGAAGGTGAAAGTCGGCGACTGTGGGCTGGTGCAGTGGCCGTGCATGCGTGAGTGCATGACCATGGAGGAGATGCAAGCTGCATGCTACTGGGCACCGGAACTGGACTACACATCGAACCTGTGGAACTGCGACGTGTACGCCTTCGGCGTCATCATGTGGGAGCTCCTTGTTGGCCACAGCGTCGCCGAGAAATGCTCGTGCGCCCTCAGCCTTCGCAGACGTTCCTGCAGGAGTCCTGCTTTTCTAGGCGATTGCAATGTGTTGCCGTGGTGAAGCACACTCTTTCAGTCCTGTGTATTAATATTGCAGGCCAGTACAGGCTTGGACTGCGTCCAGGCAACAAGTCATCATGTGCTCACATCGCAGCAAGCCAAATGGACTGCATGCACCTGTGATACCTTCCTCATATGCACAGCTCGTGACAGTGTGGTCACAACTGGAACTGAGAGCCTGGTAACGAGAGCTTCAAGCAGTGAGTCTTCAAAGCCTGGTTGCTGATCAGTGCAATCACAATGATGAGCACTGGATTGCATCACAACATTTGAATCCATCAGTGTTGTATGTTTTTTCCGTGTGTTTTTTCTATTGTAAGTCTCCTTGTTTGCACTGCCTGAGAGACTGTCAGCCACGTGTCCAAGTCTATCCCCATGCTGGAGATTTATTGCTGAACGGTCTGAGTATCACATCGTCTTAGGTCTGGATTTGGTGCAACACATGTACACTGTGAGAGCATAACACTGATTAAGCTTCTGCTTGCAGGGTGAAAGTTCAGGAGTCGTCAGAAATGATGCATTCGGAGTTTGTGCGATGTGCCACGTTCCCCAAAGCGACAGAGTATGGACCACCCAAGTATATGGCCATCATGAGACTGTGCCTCAACCCTCGTGCAGAAGGACGACCGTCGTTCACGGAAATTGCCCATGTGCTGCGCGGGGTTGAAGACAGCATTGTGGAACGGAGCTTCTTGCAAGCGACTCCGAGAATGCTGATGTGACTTGGTTGACACTCTCCAACACCAAGATCAGGTATGCACACAACACGTCTATCTAGAGCTCGACCCACACAATGACTACGAAGCTGCATGTGCATGTAGGCTGTGCTTTATCACGATTGCTTGTTTGAACCAAGCGGGTCTCCTGGTCCAAACACTGCCCCCATCCCTCCCTCCCTGCTGCTCTTTATCGCTCGCACACTCTTGTACTGTTCTCCTTTCTCCTGGCTGCATAGTGTACTGTTGTGCATGAATTCCACTTCCTGGTGTTGTGTACAGAAGGACATGTGCTCCTCTGTGGTAGTGGAACCTGCACACGCCAGGACAACCATGTGCATGTCCCATGCATGTATTGCTCGCACACACATCCCCTCCGTGTACTCTTATTTGGGCTATGGAATGTGAGCTGTTTCTGATTCCTCGCTAGCCGGGTTGTTCAGAGTTTGGTCCTCTATCTCAGCATAAATGCATTCGATGCAATCCGCAAGACAAAGCAGGGGCGCCTCCAGCTCAACGTGAATGCATACATTCAATGCAATCTGCATGACAAAGCACGGGGATAACAACCTCCAGCTCAGCATGAATTACTGCATTCAATGCAATCTGCACAACAGGCCGGCAGTGAACCCGGCTGGTCTGTGTGGCCGGCAGAGCACTGTGTTAGTTCACTGAATCTGCCGGGGTCACAAACTCACTCTGGCGTGGATCCGCAGGCCACTTGTATCTAGATTCCAACTTGACTTGTGGCGTCCTCGTTGCAATGGGAGTCGTCCCTCTTCTTACTACATCCTCTGACGCGTGGCACAAACAAGCTTGCTACAACTTGCTTGGGGCTTGGCTGATCACATGGCTCTGTTCAAGGCACCGGCTGTACCCTGGGAGCCTTGGGTCAAGCATTATGCAACGGACTTGTTTAGTGCATGTGTCATAGGAATCAACAACGATGGTCCTTTGGGGCCATGCAGTACGGCTATGTATGGTACTTTCCACGATTTGAAGAGGCACATGAGGTGTGCGTGCAATGGCATGTGCCATCGTACCACACAACATGGGTTTAGGCTTGCAAGCTTTGACATCAGGCAGGAACGGCTGTCAAGCTCGGTGACAGTGAAGATCTTGGGCCAGAGGTGCAAGCTTGAGGCTTCGGCGTGTGGGGATTGTTACGCTTAACACGTTGCTCGATTAGATGCACGTGTGCATGGCTGACTAGGCATTCCTCTGTTGTACACATGGGGTGTTTTGTATCATAGTCTTAACTTACGTACAGTTCAGTTTGAGTTGGGGGGGGATTGCTGCGCACGAGATGTGTGACTGCGGATACACGAGATTTGACAAGCACCATCAATGACCAATTGGGATGTATACTAGGAAGGTCGCAGAGATCCATCAACTCATGTCCTAGGATGTTTGTGATGTTTTGTTAGGCGCATGATGCCTTGATCAGATCTGCTTGCCTGTGTTTGGCGCCCCTGTCCATGTAATTACTACTCAGTAACTGCTACTCAGTTGGATCGATCTGTTATAGGAGTTCCGGTTTTTGGGTGCCACCCATGCGTCATGTGGGGCGCGCGCGAACTGCCTGCTGCTTCCCGTGGCGACGTCCTCGTCATTACGGAAAACCCTCAATATCTTGGACATCTCAGTCATGCGCTCTCCTACGAGAAGCTGGCTAAACCGAAGCCGGGCTGGGCTGCGGATCTTCGCGGCGAGGACATACGAAAGACATACACGTCCGCGGGCAGCAAAGGCTCTGTACACGTTCGTGACCTTCACGGTGGAGATGTATGGCAGGCTCGGGAAACCAGCCGCCGCGTTCAGGAACAAGCCAATCGACATTCCGGACTGCAATGCACTTCCCGTGCTAGGTATAAAAATGATTGTCTGTACTGTCTGTACATGCATGTCGCCTTCCCATTCTGCTTTCAACATGCCTTTCCGCGACTGTGCCGATTTTGCTACAAGGTTGTAGGAAGAGGACCTTGGGTTCCCCACGTCCTCTTCCTATACTATCGATCACGGCGGATCAATCAATCAAGCTGGGCTATTCGTCCGTTGCTAGGATTCACTACGTTTGTCGACCGTCAACAAAGCAACATGCCTGGAAGCCAACACGGACTGGCAACACGCACTTCACACCACACACGGAAGCACAATGGCCACCATGGCGCCTGGCAAAGAGTGCTTCGGCCATCAGCAGCTACTTCGCATACCGCTTTGCCCGCTGCTCACGCGCGTCGGTGACCAACTCATCAGGCAACGTTGCGATGAAGTTGAGGACTGCAGCCCTCGCCTGGGTAGCGACGGTAGCCTTGTAAACTAGGGCCTCGTCCCGAATCGTTCTGAACACAAAAGAGCGTCATGCACAGCACATGAACAATCAAACTGCAACAATTATTAGTACTGACATGCGGCAGAAAGGGAACACGGCTGTAAAGCAAGCGAGCAGCAGAAGCAAAAAGCTACAGGTAGGTAGGCAGCACAACAGGCAGCCAAGAAGCACAAACAGACAGCAGCCACGAAACGAAAGTAGCCAAACACCCCAGCCAAACTAGCATTCAAACGGCCCAGTAGTAATAGTTACATCGATACGGGGGCAAAACAATACAAAAGTAAGCAGGCCATCAATTAACTGTTGCTCTGTGCACAACTTGCTGTCCTGACTGCCAACTGCAAATGGATCATGGGACCATGCTCAGAATTCGGGCCAAGGCCCTGGTCCATATTGTTCCCCGACTCTCCAAAAAAAAGGCAGACCGAAAGTCTGGACATCCTGGATTGGTGACTGCCAGTTCATGAACAGCGTAATTGGTCAAACATGCTGATTGGTTTTGGTTGCCTCAATCCGTTCGCCACCGCACATGTGGACAAGACTGAGTCGTCCACAAGCAGCGAGCGCACTACACATGATGAGAGGCTGTAGCTGGAGCCCACAGCTATGTATGTGGGTTCTCATGTTGCCATGTTCCTCCCAACATACGTACAGCCAGACTACACCACATGAGGTCACAGCCGACTCAACTACAGAAAGGAAAGGTGGGGAATGGGGGGAGACAGACGAGGTGGACGACGGCAATACAGGGCGCACCGGGAACGAGCGGGGGTGGAAGGAGGTGTTTGGACTTGATGGAGCCAGGTGCATGTGTGTGTGTGTGTGTGTGTGTGTGTGTGTGTGT
>JAYMFU010039035.1:0-17419 GCA_036784835.1 Phaeophila floridearum
CTATATGTCTAGGGCTCGAGATCCATATTCACACACACACACACACACACACACACACACACACACACACACACACACACACACACCCTTCATCTCACGTTGATAGTTCAGGCCGCATGGTGACTCATGCCGAATGATGTTGTACCTGATGTGGCGGATTCAGTGTGTCGTGTAGGCCCTCATTGTAAGCAGTAGATGTCAAGTGCCAGCAAGTATCACTTCTCCACTTCTGTGCTTGAGGGAAGAGGGGTGCTGCTAGTCTGCACAACTGCAGCAGTCTGGTAAGTGCTGCGTAATGGCCAAGCATGGGCGCTGGTACCTGTTGGTTGGAGGGGCTGGTCAAAGGTCACTTGCATACGCAGTGCAACTCTGGTCTTAGGGGCCTGTTTTGGAAATGTCGTAGATGTTTTGGTTGTGCGCTGAGCGCTCCTCAATAGCCGGTCTGTTAATATAAATGCAATCTTGTAGACTGTTGTAATGTTTGTGAGTGTTCTTTACCAATGACCCAGCGAATCGAGATGATCTGAGTCAGGAACACAGTCATCACACTCATTGAAACGCTCGGTGAATGAGGCACGACTAGCGGCCTTGATGCAGTGAAGTACAGCTGGCCTACGGGCTAGGAATTGCTGGTCACTTACCAATTGCGCTCGGTTTCTATGCAGGTGCCTGTGCACAGATCAATCGCTTGGAGCCATTGCTGCAACTTTTGGAGCATCAGATGGCAGGCACTCAGTAGCCAGGTTACAAACCCTGGACTCGCAAGTTGGATCATTTGCGGCACCACAACAAGTGCATGGAAGCAGTCATGGATATGCATAGTGTGGCGGCGGCCAGCGCAAGCTACAGCACATGTCACAGCACGTGATTATTACTCGGTCCGGTGTCCGTGATCCAATAGCATTGTAGATGCCATGAATGTTTAATGTAGAGCCAACATGTGCATGCGGTTTGCTGTTCTGTTCTGGGGGTCCCGGTGTCTCCATGCATGTGCTTGTGCGCGCATGGCTGTGGTGTGACTGATGTGTGCTAGCGTGCGCTGTGCATGTGTGATACCTGACTTGGTCTCACTGAGCAGTCTGTGACACTGGTGTACGTGATGATTCAGTCACGAGGGAGGCCACAGATGTGAGTACGGGCCCTGTCTCTGAGATACTGGACACCCTGATGGTCGCATTGCAATGCGTGGGTGGCTCAGATGTTCATCAGCGAACTGGCCTTTGTCGCCGAAACAGGGTGCGTGCGAGAGGCAGGAGCTGTTTTGCGTCCTCCGGCAGCCTGCTGAACCAACTGTAATCAGCCGAACCTCACGAGGCAGAACGGTGGCTATAATTGGAAGGGTGCACTGTGGTCCCAGGAGATGCACTGCCGCTTCTTCACAGGCGATGCATCCCGTGAAGCGCCTGTCGCCAACCAGGTTCTGGGCCGAGCTTTCCGGCATGCGAAGTTGTTCAACCTCCAGTTGTTGTCCACTCTCAACGTGCGCGCACTACCCCGCCGACGACTCCAGGCCAGCTCCCACACGGAAGCATGTGCCATGTCAGTCCTCCAATCCGCATGCGCGCGATTCCGGGCCAGCTGAATTCAGCTGAAGCAACAGTTTCACGCAAGCTCGAACGACGACATATCTCGAGATAGTGTGCAAACCTGCATGCATGTTGGTATGAACTCGAGTGCATGTTGATGCCACGGACACTGACGAGTCGTGGCACAGCGTCTGACATTGCATTGGTTGATAAGTGCCGTGTAAACGTGAGGTGCATCTGTGGTGCCTTGCTCGTGGGGCGCACAGTGGACAACCCAGAAGTTCTGGGCCAGAACTTGGCCCTGGCACCGTGCGCAGGCCGCCGGGTCGCAGCCCAGGAGCGCGTGGGGTGCGGACATTGCGGCCCGCTTGTCTGCGTTTGGAACGCAAGGACGTCCTGAAGCTCAAGACGTAGGTGCGGAGGACTCGCTCTGACTTCGTCCACGGGCATTACAGAACATCTGCATCTGGTGGTGATTCTGTGCTGTTGTCGTCGATGCGACACTCAGTAGGTACCTTCCAACGTATTTCTCGAGGCAATACCTGGCGCTCTTGAGGCAGCATCCTGCACTGCATTGCACGCCTTGACACCTGGGGGTTTCCGCTCGTGTTTCCGGTTGCGTTGCCTATGAGGTCCTGAGTGGGGTTCCAACATGCTCGCGCATCATGTAAGGAAGTTGTTCGCAGCTTTGATTCTCACAACTGAATTATACATCCGCATGCGGACCCGTGCGACGAACTGCCAGGTCCCACCTGGTGTGTCACGCGCTTTGTCTCCGACTATTCGCTGCTGTTCCAGTGTGTTCAGCGCTGCTATAATATTTAGCACCTTCTCGCGGCAGCGCGCATGCAATGCATGAACGTCCTCGTCGCAGTCGAACACGAACCCGAGCCGTTCGACGACTTCATGGAGATTGAGAAGCGTTGCGACTGTTGGTCTCAGGTGTGCACGGTATTTTGCACTTGGGTGCCCTCTTCGCAGGATTGGTGCTTTTGTTGACCCGCAAATACTGTAGCTACATTGACACGGGCGCCCGTGTCAATGCCAGCAGGCACGGACAGGCAGATTGGAAGCAAATACTGTTGAACCAATGGTGATTGTTTGAATAAGAACGCGCAGTTTGAGATGCCATTCGATACATTCACGGACCTTGTTATGCATGCGACAGATCGAATCCGCACATAGTTACAAGAGCAGCACAATATGTCTGATTGAGCACCTGGAACATGGTCGGATACCTGCAGTGCCAGTCCAGTAGTACTGTAGATAGGCTATCATTAGCGAGCACTAGTGCTCAACCATACACCGTTGCCTCACTCACACAGCCATAAACCTCAACAAAACGACCGCAGCACACCAGCTATGCAGCTGCAACAGCGTCAGCAGCAACGTCGTTTGCAGCTGCGGCCACATCGCCCACAACATCCTTTTTGTCCACTGGTGCAACCTCCACGGCCTCTCCGTCTTCTTCATCAGCTGCTGTTTGATCCTGGTCTGGACCAGCGCCATCTGCTGGGACATCCGCTTGCTCAGAGGTCTGCACAACCTCAGCCACCTCATTGACCGCATCTGGTGTCTCGTCTGGCTTCGCTTCCGTGGCGGCGGTTGGCTCGCCCTCAGCGGCCGCCTCACCATCCACAACCGGCTCGTGCGGGGCTTCAGGCGTCGCTGCAGTCTCCTCTTGCGGTGCACTTTCCTTCTCCTCTGCAGCAGGTGCGACCACTGCGGGCTCTCCACTTGCCTCCTGCTTGGGCTCCTCCGGTTGAGCCTCTGGCTGCGCCTCAGTGGCTGCCTCTTCCTGCGGTGTAGACTTAGCCTCTGCAGACGCACATAGCTTGTCAGCATCTCAGCACGCGTCAGCCGTATACCAGCAATTGGGTGCAGATACTTCAAACTTAAACAAACTAAGTTGTGTATCCAAGTGATTGTACCTGTGACGAAGCACGATCTGCAGACTGTGCGACGTCCAGCGCGCTCCTTGCTCCCAACATGCAGTGTCGCTGTGTTCCCTTCGAACAAACACAAATAGCGCAGGTGCGCTATCCGAATGCGTTACACAGGACGCCCACCTTTCGTTGAGTGTAGCAAGTAAGCTTTGCTTGAACAGTGTGGACCCACAGTATCCACACAAACTTGCAGCGGCATGATATCGCATTCCAAACCAGCTCCTCACCATAGCGCAACATGTGGCCGCGTTTCATGCTGGGCGCCACAGGGCAATGACACTGGACAGCAGCCCGGCCGCGAGCCTTCCCCACGCAGTGCCGTTGCGTAGACAATGGAGGGTTGGGACTGTTTGAATGTGTCCGAGCAGCACCGCTCGGCCGGTGCAGCACAGCATGTTGATGCAGGCTCCGGCACGACGTGCATTACTGGTTGACAATCATTGTGTTGAGCCGTGGTGGCTGACCCAGGGTACAGGCGACATTCGCACCAGTGTCTGCAGGGACTTCCTCTCCTGTGGCTGCACTCGCGTCGGCGACGGCCTCGGCATCAGCAACTTCCGGCACGGCTGCAGCCGGTTCATCTGCGGCTGGCCCACCTGCGGGAGGGTCGGCCGGCTCTTCTGCAGGAGGTTCGGCGGCGGGCGGCTCTTCAGGCTCAGCGACCTTAGCCTCAGGCGGTGCAGGCTCCTCTTGCGGTTCACCATCCGGAGCTTCTGCAGCCTCAACTGTAGCAGCCTCTGCACTTGGCTCGGGGGCTGAGGGCGGATCGACAACTTCAACTGGTGCCACGTTTTCCACGGCGGCCTCCTCAGCAGGTGTCTCCTCAGCACATGCCTCTTCAGCAGGTGCCTCTTCAGCAGCCTCTGGTTCAGGAGCCGGCACAGGTTCAGCGTCCTCAGCTGACGGGAGGGCCTCAGCGGCTTCAGCAGCCCCGGCTGTCTCACCTTTCGCGACAACCTGCTCCTGCTGCGCATCAGGCTCCGTTGCGCCCCCTTCAGGGGCATCTGCGTCCGGCCCTGTGTGGTCTGCTGGTTCCGCCGGCGTTGTGTCGTCTGTTGGCTGTTCAACCTTCACCTCCTCCTCCGGTGCGGGGGTCTCTGGAGCTTGAACAGCCTCGACGTCAGCGTCTGCCGCCACGTCCGGGACCTCGGGCTGCTCCTCTGGTGCATCCTTGGCCACTGGACCTTCAGGTGCAGCCATGTTCTCAGCATCGTCAGCCCCAGCAGGGCCTGTCTCCTGGCCTTCATCCACCGGTGCGTCTCCAGGTGCGCCCTCCACCGGCTCGGCAGCTGGAGCTTCGGGAGCAGCCTCAGGCTCAGGCTCGGCAGGATCAGCTGGAGCTGCTGCCTCGGGTGGCGAAGCATCCCCCTCAGCTGCCCCAGCCGGAGCATCGACAGTTGTGAGGGCCTCCTGCTCTCCAGATGCAGCTTCTTCGGTTGGCACAGCAGCCTCCTTCAGGCCCTCCTGCTCGGGTTCAGGCGCGGCCTCTGGTTCAGCAGCATCGGCAAGCTCTACAGGAGGCTCGGTGGCGGCTTCAGCAGGTTCTGCTGTGCCGTCCATAGCCACATCGCGCACCTCGGAGGGCGCATCGCAGACAATCTCCACAGCATCATCCTGCTTCACCGGCACCTCCTCTGTTGCAGGCTCCTCTGCAGCAGTGGCGCCTTCAGCAGTAGCTGCATCTTCAGCTTCGGCCTGTGCTGCATTTGCATCCGCTTCTTCGGCCGCCGGCTCACTCACCACAGCGGCGACTGCGGCCTCCGGTTCTACGGCACTTGCTTCCTGGGCTGCATGCTCGGCAGCGGGTGCATCTTCTGCAGGAGCCTCAGCTGGCTCTTCCGGCGCCTCCTTGGGACATTGCTCTCCAGGTGCGAGATCCACCACGGATGCTCGCGGCTCCGCAACGTCCGCAACAACCTCAGAATCGTTGGCAACGGCCTCGGGTGCGGGCGCCGCCTCCAGCACCTGATTCACCACCTCGCCTGCTTGGTCTGCATCTGCACCTGGCAGAGCAGTCGTTAAGAGATGCTGGGCCATGAGCAGCAGCACTGCAGCTGTATGCAGTGCAATCTCTTGCATGCAGGTGCACCTACGAAAGGCGGCAGCACATGGTGGCACTCATGCACCTGGTTTAGTGTCCAGGTGCAGCAGATGCCCTGCACAGGTGTGGAACCTCAGTTCAAATGCCACACAGTACCAGTCTTGATAACATGCCTGGAGTGCTAAGGGGGAATGGGTCACCTAGACAGCAGCTCATATGAGGTTGCAGCACCAGGCATTCACAGGAATCGGTGCCCCCCTTGCAGAGCACCGCAGGGCAACCAAGCTAACCCCCATATGGGTCTCAGCGTTTCACTGTCGGTAGTGTAGTGCTCTGCACGTGCAACAGGAGCATCAAGTGCCCATTGCCACCGATCATTTGCTGTCATGCACAACTGATGAGCACAGTCCACCGAGGTGAACAGCAAACACATCATGTAATGCAAGCTCACACTGCGTTCTCAACACGTTCCATGTGATTGCAGCGCTAATCACATGAATGCAACCCATCCCTGCGCAGCGACAGCACAATCAAAGAAACCGCCATCATAGGTTGCCAGTGCTTCGGTTTCTCAAGAGAAAGAGAGGGTGTGTGCGTGTGCGTGTGTGTGTGTGTGTGTGTGCGCGCGCGCGCGCGCACGCACGCATGCATGCCCATGTCTGTTTTCAAGCTAGGATGACATAGTGCCATAGCATTTAGCAAGCAGTGGCTGCACCACAGCACGAGGTGTACTGTGTGGCAAGTTGCTTGCACTGTTCAATGCATGTGCCAAAGCGTGTCATGGTTATCTTGTATGCTGGTGTACAAATGCGCCACAGCAGTCATCACAGGGAAGCACTGGGCGCGTGAGCGAACCGGAGCATCCATGCCACAGGGGGACCTTTGTTCACGTGGTGCGATGGAAATGGACACTGGGACCTGAGCTACCTGATGGAGGTCATCCACCTCGGTAGGTTGTTGACTCCTTTGAATTCGATTTGAGAAGATCCATTCAAAGATCCCTTAGTAAATTTGTGTTTGACCTGAGGTAATCAGGTCGGCGCACACCTGCTTCTTTCTCGGGCCATGCCTGCCGTGGCTGCTCACACACCGGTTCTGCAGATGTGTCGTTTGCTTCTGTGGCCGCCTGTACACAAAGCAGCTGTCAGGGGCTGCCACGTAGAAATGACGCTGCAGCTCCATGAATTACAAGACAATGCAGTCTGGGGCAGCAAGGACGGACACCGAGGCACGAGGCATGGAGAGGCTTGAGGCAGCCCATCGATGCTGGCTACCGGGACCGGCGAGGCGGAGAACACCGGGCGTTATGTGCGTGTCGGAAAAAGGGCAAAAGAGTATCCGCGCAGTGCTCACCTGCGCGTGTTGCTCTTCCTTCATGGCAGCGACGCGCTTACGTGCAGCATGACCACGATACATCGTTTGCACCTGCACGTGAAGTATCGCATCATCCGGGTGCCGCGCAACGGCCACCGAGCGGAGCGAGTGTACTCGAGCGGGGCAGAGCACGGCAGCGGCACCTTGCAGGCCGCGGCGTTTGCGTCAGCGTCGTCGAGCAGTTCTACAGGGGCAGCGGGCGGTTCTTCCATGGCGTGCGTCTCAGGCGCATGCTGCTGCGTGACGCTGGCAGCGGGCGCTTCACGCGAGACCTCCTGCGCAGGGGCCGCGGGCGCGGGCGCTGCAGGCTCCTCGGGCTTGGCTGCCTCGGCTGGTGCTGGTGCTGCGGACGAAAACGGAGGTGATTCGGCATCGGTGCCGGAACGCGATGCTCACGTGTACCGTACGTGGGGCGAGCGGTGGTCGGGGCGCGAGCGCGTACCCGCAACGGGCTTCGCATCGTTTGTTTCTTCAGGTTTCGCCGCGGGGGCGGGGGCGGGGGTCGCGGCCGGGCCGTCCCCGACTCGCGAAGCACCGCAACCCATTGCTCACTCGGTGACTGGCTAGCTCGGGCAAGGATTCGGCAAGGAGAGGAGCTCGCGGACGGGCGCTGCTTCTTGCACGGCGTGCGCGCGAAACTAACAGCGGCAGCGTGGGACGGTTGTCTGCAACACAGTTAAATCCACGAATGCGGTTCAGCGCGCTCGCGAAGGACCAACGCCCATCATGCATGTGCAGCTGTCAGCGATTTGTCAGCTATGCGTCAAATCATCACTCCAAAACGCGCGTGCGCGCACAGAACAGCAGGAGGAGCACGTGCCCGCGGATGCGCACAGCTGCCTGACACCCTGGCGCCCAAACTCTGCCAGTCTGCAACTGCACCTGCACACGTTGTGCTGACGGCGATGTCTCACTCATGCTGACTTGCTCCCCGGCGTAACCGCGCAATGTCCAAGCGCAAAGCTATTCCACAGGCGTGGAAGTTTGTCCGCGGGGACACTGTGCAGGTGATAACGGGGCGGTCCAGCGGGTCCGCGTCGCATCCAGGCAAGCGGGGGGTGGTGGGCGAGATCCTGAAGGTCATCCGCGACCCCGACAACCCGAGAGTCGTCGTGCAAGGCGCAAACAAGGTGCAGACCGTTGCTCTACTGCTTTGCAACGCTGCACTTGGGGTACCGTCGATCGGGCTGCGCGCGCGTGCTCGGGGGGCGGCTGCACGCCCCCATGGCGGCATCAGCGCTGCCCGACCCCTCGCGCCCTGTGTCTGGCTCAGTGCGCCAGCGCTGCCGTTGCGGCCACCGAGCTGACTTTTTATTTCTGGACCCTGCGCTGCGCAGGCGACGATAGGAGGGCGTGGCAAGGGCAGCAAGCCGCAGCACTTGGAGCGGCCGATTCCTATGTCAAACGTGGCGCATTTCAACCCGAATACGGGACGTAGAGCGGACGTCGTCCGGCAGCCTGTAGAACAGACGTTATCCACGGGTGAAGTTGTCCGCACTCGGGTGCGCTGCACCTGCGACATGGCATGCTCCCTGCGTAGGTGGCCGGAATAGCTGGAGTGGCTGTTGTGTGGGGTCTGGGGGTGCTGTTGCTCGGGCTTCAGCGGCCTTCGGGCAATTGCTGTCGCATTCTGATTGCCACACCGCCGCACGCGCACGCGCACGTGCACGCGCACACACACACACACACACACACACACACACACACACACACAATCAAGGCAGTGTCATTCCTTTCCCACATTTGAACAGCCAGTGCTACAGGTCCGAGTGTACAAGGATGACCCCTACACGCCACTTCCTCGCTTCTGGAAAGAGCGTCGCATACGTCCACCAGGTGCGGCCAGCGACCAGGTCCTTCATCGATTGCTTGCTCTCGCTGTTAGCGCTCTGCATCGTTGCGCTTTAGCTTGGTTGCCAGCAGTGAGTCCATTGCAGCTCTGTTGAGTGCAGTGCCTGTTGGGCCGAAGCACACGGTAGCAGATGACGTGAGGCGGCAGACGTACTTTCCTGGAAAGCAGCATCTGCATACCTGGGCAAGCCTATACTCCCACTCTTGAGGACTTTCGCCAGCACCACAACACCACCCACCGTCAGAGGACGTTACATTGCACAACCCTACACACACCAGTGGCCGACGTCAGATGTGTTGGATGCACTTCGGGCCGCCTTCGTGCACTTGGATGTGGTTCAAGGCGCGCGGTCACGAATGTTTGTGCCATCTGGCAAAGGGTGTGCCCCGTGTGGTAAGGCAACCCTCGGCGACGTGCCAGGTGTTGCGTGTCCGCACACGAATCACTTCTTGTTGCCGCCACACCTGTGGAGCAGTGGACGGGCTGGCTCTCTTACATGGCAGCAGGGAGATGTCAAATCGTTGTGCCAGCAGGCCAAATGCATTTTGTGCCTTACCACGGCATTTGGAGCGCTAGGCTGAGCGTATCGTTGATACGTCTTGTGCGTGATTGTTTTCTCATTTGCATGAAGGCATGGAGAGGCCAGTCCGGGCAATGTTGCGTTCTTCCAGACAGCAGCACAAGTGGGACAGCAGAGGAAGGCGAGGAGTGTAACCTAGAGTATGTTTTGTTTGGTTGCGCAAGCTGCAGGTCCTGCCAAGATCCTGATGCTGTCCACACACTGGTATCTTCACTGTTGCCTTCTAGCGTGAATCTAACTCTTTTTTCGCGTTGCTCAACTTGCTGCCACTGGCAATCTACACCCCCAACAAGTGTGATTGGTAACACCACTCAAACCTAAACGGCAAGCCCCAGGCTTTGTCCAGTCCGAGCACTGCATCTCACGCGGTGCCGGGTCCCGCGTTTGCTAGCGCGCTGTCGTTAGCTGACACCCAGTCGTCACCACCTCTGCGCCTCATACTCTTGTGCAGCGCCCGTCTCGCCTAGTTTCTTGTTCTTTAACTGACAAGCGAAATTGAAACGTCCCTGGGACCGCTGCAAGCAGTACGGCTGACGTCTCCAGCATTCCTGCCACAAACTGCGTGGCTTCCGGCATCACGAAACACGCAAACACCGCTGTTGGCTGCCCGCCCACGCCCCGTTCGTGCCTGCCTCATGCCTGCGAGTCCGGTACCCGTGAGCGATTTCACGAAGGACCCGTGCTACAGGTTTCCCGTCGTTCCGGCGATCCCTCGGTCACATGTCAGCGGCGGAGCACTGAACTCGGGGGTATGTATGTGCAGGCAGTACCAGATCAGCCTCAAGTGCTTGGACGACAACAACTACGACGCAGATAAGTGTGGCCAGCATTTTGACGAGTACAAGTCCTGCCGCAAAGCAGAGGTGTGGGCTGTGCGCGTTCCGAGTGTGCTTGCGCAGTATGCTGCATACTCCGCGAGTACTGTATGCTGCAAGCCTGCGCTGAAAGCATTGCAGCGAGCTTGTACGTCTTTCATATGTGTAGTGCAAAGAGGCGGTTTCTGCCCAACCCACTGGGTGTTCTCGTTCACATGGTTGTAGGCAATGCAAGGCCAGCATTGACGTTGTGACGGACCTGGGCTCACTGCTCATATCCACGGTGCATGCGTGATCGGCCTGACCCTTTGGCTGCCAGACACCTTCCAGCTTAAGAAATGTGTGCAATCGGCGCAAGGCTTGTGCCAGTGTCCGCTCGTGGCTTACCATCATTCAGGGTTTTGGCACGTACATGCTGTTGGAACCGTCATGTATGCTATACTACCACATGACTTTTATGGCGTGTTCGCTGCTGTTGTTGCCCTTTGCAGCTGTCAATCTTGGCTTTGCTCTTCTGTGGCTTTTGCCCCTGTACTAACGCTTGACATGAGGTTGGATATGGAACCAATGCTCAGTTTGTCTGTTGTTTTGGACGTGGATGGGACGGGACAACAACATTCACCTGTGTGTGGATAACTTAGTTGATAATATTGTGCATGCAGCGCGAGCGAATACTGGCAGAGCGCAAGGCTGCAAATGAGGCATCAAGTGTTTGGGACTTGCTTGGGTTTAAGCGTCGGGGGGAGCCTGGACGGTGAGATGCTGGGTGTTGAGGAAGACGGGGCTTGCTTTCTCACTGTACAAGCTGCATGCCAGGGACATACGGCCAATCAATGAATTCCTCTACTGATGATTTTGAAGTCGGAGGCCTGACGTTCACAGCATTGGTTCAGAATTGAGTTTCCTCAGTAAATGTATATTGGCAATTAGCGTGTAATGGATTGCTTAACTCAGCGACACATACCGATTTTGTAGGCACGATAACCTGCCAAGACGGGCTCATCAATGTCCTCCAGCTGACGGGAACGTTGTTCATGTGCGTGTCCTGAACTGTTTCACACCTGTAGAATTGGTAACGGTCTACCATGGCACTGTGCATGTGATAAAATGACAGCAGAGGCAAGATAGCTGCATGAGTTCGTGGCTGTCCTGGACATATGGGTTTAGCAGGCACAGGAACTCCGTTTAGACGCTTCCTTCCAATGCGGTGTCGATGTAACTACTACTACTTCCAATGCAGTGAGCTCGAGATGCACAGTTGACAGCATCCATACGATTGTTTAACAATTCACACCAGAATTCTGGGTTAACAAGACTGAGTTGCGGCCGGAAAGTGCTGACTGAATGGGCTCTACTGTGCCCTCCAATGCTACAAAGCCCCCAAAATTGTGAAACAGATAGGCAAGTACGAAAACATTTGCACAGCTGACAGGCAACATTGCGTGTGGGCAGGCAAACACTATCGCATGTATGTTTGTCCATGCGATCATGCCCTCAACAATTAACACAGCTATTTTTTAAAGAGTACTGCTTGTTGGAGCAGACCAAGCAGGTGAAGTACAACGTTCTGAAACAGACTACATGCTGGTAAATGGACTGCACATCTACAGCCCAAGCATGACTGTTGGCCACCGTGCTGCAATCACGGCGGAATGATTTTAATTTCATAGCTGTACTCCTCATCAAAATGAAAGTTGTGGTGGTCTACAATGTTGGTGTCAGACAACTCCAGGTTGTAGAAGTCCATGTGTGGCAGGCCAACGAATTTCGGGCCTTCATGCCATGTGCCAGCATGAAACTTGAGGAATACACCAAAGGGAACCTTGAACGCATGCACATCCTCGATCTCCAACCTCCTGATGCCGGGTTTGGCTACAGCAATGTACCTACATGGCAACACTGCATGTCAGTGTGGTTAGCGCGCCTGGGATCCTTACACCCGTTTTAAGATGTAGGCATCACAACGGTAGCTACAATGGAAAGCGCTCTGGAGTGCTGACTGTACCTGATACAATTGCTGTGCATTTGCACTGAGCACCGGTTGGCACACACGGATAGTGCAACCATCAGCAAAACAAGCAGCGATGACATTACATGATAATGGAAGTTGTGGATGCCACGGCATTGGTCAAGGTTAACGCACATGCCATGCTCTGGGTTGCACGTCAGACGAAAGCAACCCACATTGGTCGTAGCTTACAGTAGAATAAAATTTGACATGTGGACATAATCTAGCAACAAAAAGTACCTCAGGCATCAGAAAAAACATGGACACAGGCACTGCATTGTGCAGGTTCAAGTTCCCTCTCTACATATGTATGCGGGGTTCCCATCATCAGTCATTACAGTCACCGCATTACGTACCATGGCTCAGGGGTCAGGGACCCAAGGCACTGTGTGACTGCCTTGTGGTGAGTGATCTTTGTGAATGACAGCCCCTGTGGTTTGGCTGGGAGTCGCATGATGTAGAAACGGGGTGTCCCCGCGTTGAGGTCCAGCTGGGCATCTGTCTCGGTATACGGCTTCCCATCATACGTCGGTTCAATCAGCTGCAAGCAGCGTGTGTGTCAGCTACAGGCATGCATAGATACCTGCAACTAGTAATCATACAAGGTTAAGTGTCTCAGTAGCTGTGTTTCTCTTTGAGAGCACTAATGAAGATACCTGTATCATCTACTCAAAGCCCCAAGACATTTCTGTCAGAATTGTCGCGCCTCAGCGGAATTAACCATTCCACCACTGGGGTAGGTTTAAACAAATCTGTAAACCCAAATCTGTGGGTTCAGCACAATGCTACAACATCATAGATGGCGGTTTAGTGTGTGGGTATGGTGTCTTGGTTGATGTCACCTGCTGACTCTGTGAAGCCCGAGAAACAATGATTGATCGAGCCAGGGGACGTTATTACATCAGTGCTCCATTCTCGAAAGCAAACCTGTCCGAATGGTGCAAAATTCTCTGATGTGATGGGCTTGGCGGGTATGGTTGCGATCCTGAGCGTGTTCATCTTGACGCCCTGGCGTGCGCTGCTGCGCCTGCCTGAAGCCAAACCACCAGCACAGAACGATCTCTTGGCGGGTTGAGCTCCCACGGAGCGCATGTCAGATACTCTTGCGCAGTTGCTGAAGGTCGCACTCAGTGTGCTCCGTTGCAACGCTTAGCCAGCTTAACTCGAGCCCAGCACTTGCGCATGGATACAGACGCACGCTAAACCTTCAGGAAGGTGGCTGCATCTTGTGCGATAGCCGTGGCCGGTTGCAATGGCCGCACAACAGTGACGGCAGCCTGCGCGCGTCAACAAGCCACGTGGCCACGCGTGGCTGAATCTCACCCGTCAAGACGCAGCAGCTCGGCAAGGTGCACGAGTGGATGACAGGCAGTCAACAAGCTTCAGAGAACAGAGAATTACCTCGGACTGTCCCTCGTTATGAGCAACCGTTACAATGCGCTCTTGACTACAGAGTGACCGGTCAACAGGGCTTACCCCAATGCAACACCTTGCACACCAACCCTAACTGTGGCAAGAACCTCACACACACATCGCAATGAGCATCGTCTCCGTAGCCTTCGCTCGCTCCAATCCGATTGGAACAATTTGCCTGGATAATCACATTCACATCTTGATTCTACAGCAAATAAGGAACAAATCGTGTCGTAGGCGCCAGGATGTGGTGCTACGCACACATCAAACACCTCCGGCGTCACTGTTGGACATGGCTGCAGCCTGCCTCACCAGGCTCTTCAGCACCTCCACAAATTGCTGTCCTTGCGAATGGTGTGGATCACCAACAGTGTAGTGCTGAAGAACCGACAGCGGTGTCACGCTCACCCAGCCTTGGCCCACTGCCCAGCAGTCACCACCTACTGTCTCATCCCTGCATTGCAGTAGACGTAGCAACACAACCGAACGGCCTTGTTCACTGTGCATTTTCCACCCAACAGGTTGAGAATGTGCGTGCACCTTGACAAGCAGCAGCAGCCACCACTTCCAGATATTTCATGAGCTATGGGGTAAGAGCGCGCACGCACACGTACACACGTGCACACACACACACACACGCGCGCGCAAGCGCGCGCACACACACACACGCACACACACGCACACACACACACACCCCCACACACACAGAGTGCACGCAGCAGGGTTCCGGACAGCGGCTCCAACCTCACAGTTCACCCGTCAACGCAACGCTTGCGAGACCTGTATGGGCCATTTGTCACGCAACACAAACAAGGCGTTTCCCTGTATGTCGGAGGCAACGCACAACGGACAAGACCTGGCTTGCACCAGGACCAGGGCAATTAAGCTATGACCGGATGCACAGGAGACCAAGGCAATGGCATGCTGTGACAATAACCAGTGTGCCATTCTAGAGTCGAACAACGTAGATGTTGCCATGCCTGGCTGTCCAAGACCATCAAGAGAGGCACCGCCAAATGCACACCAGCACGCAAGGAGGCCGCTAGCTCACGCTGCAACACTGAAACAAACTACACCAGTCCCCAGCGCTTTCCAGCGTACCAGGCGCTGACGAGGAAGGGCACTGCGTGCAGCGCCCCAGGCAATCACAGCGGCGGTCCATTGCAGTCCTGCAAGTGCACTGGTATCGATGGTCCCTCGTTGGGCGCCCGCCCTCTCCCCTTACAGCTGTCCTACAGCTGCCCACCCATCCATTTCTCCCCGGTTGAATGCCTGGCGCAAACCATTGCAGAAGGCCCAGTGCATTGCCCATTCCCCACGACCACATGACACACTGCAACACACTTGCGGCAACACGTGCATCGCGGCAGCGGCGCACTTTCTGAATGCCGCTGATACCTTCTGCATGACCTGTCGCGACTGGTTGTCTTCAAAGCCTAGCTTCTGCAGTGCGCTAGCCTTGTCCTGCGTAGCTGCGTAAGAAGAGATGACACACGCGTTGCTCATGTGCGTCAAGTAATAACCCCTGGGCTTTTCCGATGCAAGCATGGGTAGAAGAGAGCCCACAAAGGGGATGTTCACGTTGACAACGTTGCCGGCCAAAGCAGGGTGAACGAGCGGCAGGCTGCCGTCAGCACTTGTGCTCGACGCAGCATCCGGTGCAGCGAGTGCAGCCTGGATGATGTGGAGGCAGCTGGCGGCAGCGTGCCGAAAGTCACCCTCTGTTGTAGCCCGGTAGTTGTCATACGAGAACGCAATCGCTGGCAATCCCTACACGCTCTGCACAGGTGATATGCAAAGCCAGAACAGCTGGCAGCCTGCTCCTTACGCTGCGTGAATTCCACTGCATGATTGAACCGAGTGCAACGCACACGCAACGAACCGGATTCCACACCGCAGATCACTTGCTGAATGCCACCGTGTGCACTGCACACGTGTGCTTGCCTGCTGTTCCCAGATGCTCAGAGCAGTGGGACTGCACGTGAGCCATGCAAATGGCTGTGCAGGGTTCACAGCGGTGGGGGCCGGCAGGTGGGGCACTTGCATGGCACCAGGTGCACCAGGCAGGATGGCACCATCGACGAGTTTGCGTCAGCGTGTGTCCAGGGGCATGCAGCACATGGTAGCTGCAGTCTGCCCACAGCTCATGCCCACCGCCCTACCCAGCTTACCGGTGCAAACCATCAGCCCAGATAGGCCGAGCCCGGATCGGCCAGGTGAAGGGCCCCTAACTGACATCAAGGGCTCCGACAATGCCCACACAGCCAAAGCAGATGTTCCTACTACGGCCTCTGCTGTGCTGATGGGCTACTGACTGTGTCTAACCAGCAAACACGACCATCTGCCAGGCTTTAAGGCTCGCCAGCCCCCATGAAATGCTCACATTCCCTGCCGCCTCCTCCCAAACGTATGCCGCCGGTGCAGCACTGTTGCCTGTGTACTCGGCTAGCTAGTGCCGAAAGGTGGGCTGATGAAGTGCGGGCCTGATGTGCACGCAACAGTTCCATCAGGGCTGCAGTTTCATCAGGGACACACCTGGCAAGCTGCTTGTCTGGCTGCGCCCACGGTGCCCGAGTACAGCACATGAAGGCCCAAGTTGTCCCCTGCATTTGCTGCCGACAGGTCAGGCAGCCCGGGGAACACGACGGCAGTGCACGCGCACATATGCTACAAGGCGCCTGCTCAAGGGGCCTTGCGTTGCAGCGCGACTTGCTGGCAGCTGTGCTCCACATGAGCCTGAACGTTCAGGGGGCTCACCTCGATTGATTCCCGACACACAGAGGTCAAAGTCCACCTGCACACGCTCCGGTTGTCGCCCATAGTGCGTCTTTCTACACACGCGCAGACCTGGGCACGCCCGTGTATGGTGCGAGTTGCCAGGCGGGCAGTCCTGGCCTACGCAGCGCGATTTGACGAGTAGCCGCTGCTGGCTGGTGCCTTCGACGGGGGATTGTAACTAACGACATGTACACAATGAAGGCAGTGTTAAGACATCATAAAGACATCATTCCGCACATCAAGCCGACCTCAACCGCAAGTGAACTGCATGGCAGGTGCGTGAGAATGGAAGGGGTTGAGTGGAGCGCTCAGCGGCCAGGAGGGCTCACTGGCTGAACACGAGAACGTGCGTTGACACGACATCCCCATGGGATCCTGCGGCCTTTCATGTGGAGGTATGACAGATGGCAAGCCCTTACGAAAGACCGGATTGGCTGCAGGAGCAGATCTGTAGCGCATCCTCTGTTTGGGAAAGACTGCCATGCAGGAATACAGGCATGTGCCTGAGTTCGCTGGGTCGCATGGCGGCTGTGCTCGCGCACAACAGCAGGTTGGAACAGTGTGGGAATGAACCCCGCCAAAGCCACAGAAGCATACAAGCCCGGCCGAGCAACCGCGCGAGCGGCGGCCGAGCTGCAGGCAGCGGGATGCGACCACCCAAAGCATTTCCAAAAAGCTACTCCACGCCACGGTGCAACCACTTTTGTGCAAACCTTGTTCAAAAGCAATCCACTGCACATCAAGCGAAATTTCATTCATAACTGTCCGATGCGGGGTGCGGGGACTCGAAGGCCTCTGTAGAGATGCCGATACTGGGCGAGTGGACAGCACACAACATGCCATATGGGCATACCTGCAGCCTTGCAGCTGCATACCCACGCAACAGCCCAGCTGCACCAGCCCAGTACACGCCGCCCAACCAGCTTCTGCTGTTCATGCTGTGCTCAAATGAGTTGTGCATGTATGTATCATTAGAGCCATCGCATCTGCATGCTGCTCAGCCTACCATCTGAATCGTTTGGGGTGCGACCTGCTTGGGATGGCTTTGTGGCGTGCATGGGGTGAACTGGCACGCCAGCCAAGACA